>RQTK01000251.1:210175-236198 GCA_003991915.1 Elysia chlorotica
TATCTATCTATCTATCTATCTATCTATCTACCTATCTAAGTATTTATTTATCTATCTATCTATCTATCTATCTATCCATCTATCTATCTATCTATCTATCTATCTATCTATCTATCTATCTATCTATTGAAACTGTTCCTATTGCTCTAAGCTGGAAGTCTGAAATATCTATTGAGAGGAATTTCAAGATTACTCAGACAGTCATTGCATACGTTGGTATGGTCTAGGCTCTTTCGAGTGTCTTTGTCCTCTCATTGCTTAGCGTTAGTGCATTTTGCGGCAGATAATCATGTGTACTTTCTCAGCATGAACGTGCTATATCTATGTATGTGTTGCTGCTCATGTGTTACTCATATTGCGAAATATAACTGTAAGCCTATATGTTCAGGTGAAAGGACAAATATCCAAGATGGGGTAAGCCGAGTCGAAATTGCCAGATGGAATTTGAAAGAAAAAAAAAGAGAATGAAGAAATAAACAACACATCCACGCTTCTTCTACAACACAAAAAACGAAGAGAGTCCCCACATATCATGTTCTCTTCCAGAAGTTTTCTACTACCTACCACACACAACGACGAAAAGAGTCGTCAGAGTTATCGTGTTCTTTCCATTCGGGGAGAGATGCTAGAGGGGTGGACAGGTTGAAAAGTTGTACCAAGAAACATCTGGCATGTCAATGTCTCAAGTATAGCATCTAAAACAGCTTTGTTTTTGTTTGTTTTGTTTTTTTTGTCTCTATCTCTCTCCGTCTCTCTCCTCTCTCTATTTTTTTATTCTCTGGCTCTTTGTATCTCAATGTCCTTCTTTGTATCTGTATATCCTTCTGTTTCTCTCAATCTCTCCCTCTCTATCTCTCAATCCCTATCTATCTATCTATCTATCTATCTATCTATCTATCTATCTATCTATCTATCTATCTATCTATCTATCCACCTATCCACCTATCCATCTATCCACCTATCTATCTATCTATCTATCTATCTATCTAGCTATCTATCTATCTATATATTTATCTATCTACCCATCCATCCATCTCGCTATCTATAAATCTATCTATCTATATATCTATATATTATTTTATCGTCGTACCTAAAAGTGGGGCCATCTCTCGCGACATTAGTGTTTTGAGTAACTTGATCGGTCACTCTCTTTTGGTGTCTGGCACTTAGTTGTATTTTATTTCCGACCTTTTTCTAGCGCTTGGGTTTCGTTTCGCTCTTTAAAATTTTCCAGCAAGTATTTTGAGCGGTGCGGACAAGTTGAATACAGTCTTCTTTTATTGAGGCTGGGTTTTAGTTTAAGGATATCTATCTATCTATTTATCTATCTGTCTATCCACCTATCTCTCTATCTAACTATCTATCTATCTATCTATCTATCTATCTATCTATCTCTATCTGTAGGGCCCGCGGTGGTCCTATGGTAGAACATCGATTTCCGCCGCAAAAGGTCCATGGTTCGAGCCCCAGTGATTTCGCTTCTTACTGGTTGGGTCGCTGTCACTTTAATGTTATCGGCTGAGGCAGGAGTTATGGTATCCCCGCCCTATCTCGTGTGTGACACCACATAAAATTGTCCGACGTTCAGTCTTGGGGCCCGTCCACAATATGGCCTATATAGTGCTGATGTTGGACGTTAAACCAACTCAACACAAAACACAATCTCTACCTTTCTCTCTCTGTCTGGTTAATCTTGGCGTGGGACCAACGGGTCTTTGATGTTCAGACTCTGTATTTCTTGAAGAGTGCGCTTGTTAAGACGCGTTTAGTATACCTCTCGATTTGTCTATCTGTCTCTTTGTCTCCTCCTCTGTCTCCCTGTCTGCCTGTCTCTCTAAAAGTTGTACCGAGAGCTGAGTGAGCTCTGTGTAAGAAACATCTGGCCTGCCAATGTCAAGTACAGCATCTAAAGCAGCTATGTTTTCTCCGGGTTTTTTTGTTCTCTGTGTCTTTGTATCTCTTTCTCTCCCTATCTCTCTCTTGCAGCCTCACTCTTTCTAAGTCTCTCTCTCTGACTTGTCTGTCTGCATTTCTCTCTCTTTCACTCTCTCTTTCCCTTCCTCTCTATCTCTCTATCTTTCTCTCTCTCGATGTCGTTGTTGTTGTTATTGTTGTTATCGTTGTTGTTGTTGTTGTTGTTGGTTGTTGTTGTTGTGCTGCTTTTTGTCTGTTCAAGGTATGAAATAAATTATAGTATGCTTCCTGATTATATACACTATTGCGCTAATGCTTTTCTTTATTACTGCCGCATGTTTAGACCGCTATAACTGTGCACTTTTAATGCACTCAATAAATTTCCATCCTTATCCTACACAATCTTACAATGAACTCTCGTAGTAATCTGATACATCGACCTTTTTTTTATTTTTTATCTCTCTCTCTCCTCTCTCTCTCTTTCAGGTTCAAGAGTAGTACCAAGATCAATAAATTTCCATCCTTATCCTACACAATCTTACAACGAACTCTCGTAGTAATCTGATACATCGACCAATCTTTTTCGTTGTTTTCCTTCTATTTTCCCTTCCTCTTTTTTTCTCCTTCACCTGAACCACGCCCCGGATTTTTAGCGTGAGAAAACCTTCCAGAATTGTGTAAAGTTGGGCTGAGTTGAGTTTGGTTCTGTATGTACTCACTCAGGATCGTTGAGTCACGTGACAAAATGTCAGCGCAGTTGTTCCTTGCTTTAATTTATTGAACCTTAGCTTTGGGTGTACGTACCTTATACAGTGCAGCTGGTTTTTTGTCGGCTTTTAGGGTTTTGATAGTTTTTTTTTTAGGGTTTTTTTTCGCTTGGTTTATGTTTTCTTTTGTGTGTGTGTGTGCGTATGTGTGTGTGTGTTTGTGTGTGTGTGTGTGGGTGTGTGAGTTCTTTTTTGTTTTTGTTTTGTTCTCTATAGAGGGAGGTAGAGAAATCTCTCCCTCTCTCCGGGTTTAACGTCTCTTAGGTTCTTCTGGGGCATCCTATACTTTATTTTTGTTTTGGTTTTGTTTTATTTTTGTTTTTATAGGTCTCTCTACGTTCAAGGTTGTAGAAACGCTAAGACAAACGAGCGCGTGTAATTATATTGTGTGCAGGGTCGTGCGGTTTTGTGTTTTGTTGTGGGTTTTTTTTCTTACCTGTGTATGTGTGACGGTGTGTAGAAAAAAAAAGGGAAGGGGTGTTGAGTTATTTTGAAACTTTATCGCCTCAATAATGACTTTTCACGCTGCCATTTTCTTTTTCTTTTTCTTTTTTTTTTTTTTTTTTTGGGGGGGGGGGGGGTTTTTGAATTTAAAAAAATTTTTTTCCTCACACTTTGTGTATTGAAAGTTCAAAGCAATTTTTTCCCCCGGAACTTTTTCCATACCTTTTCAGTTGCATAAAATTGGTTAAGCGTAATGTTTTTTCTGGGGTTTTTTTTTACCTCTTGAAGTTTTTTCATTTGTTTTTCATTTGTTTAAGAAAGAAGATACTTCATAGAGATTAGAGATCTCTTTCTCTCTCTCTCTCTCTCTTGAGGGTTTTTCATTTGTTTAAGAAAAAAGATAATCAACAGAGAAGACATTCTCTTGTGTCTTGGGTTATAGTCTGATCTGAGAGAGAAAGGGTGTAACTAGTTATTACTGTGTGAGCATGATTGTGCTCACTCAAGCATGAGTAAAGTACTATACGAGGACTTCTTAAGAACAGGCCAAGTCACCGACTTGGATGATTGGAGTGAACACATTAAATTTAGCGTGATAAATGGAACTAACTAAAGTGATGCATTTCTCATAAATCAATACCTGTGTTAGCCCAGTTTGATACTCAGAGAGTAATTTTTGATTCCTCATAAATCAATACTGGAGTTAATTCAGTTTGATACTCATAGAGTAATTTTTATTCAGCCTGCGCAGCCTACGCTTTAATAATGAGAAATGATGAAAGTGTTTATGCTTTTAAAATAATATAGTTTAATTGAACTGTTAATGCAAATGTTTGCCTCTTCGGTGACTTTGCCTGATATTTTTAGAAGTCTCGGTATATATCCTATACTGGGCTCAAGGCTACCAAAAATAACAAAGCACCAAGTTAACACATTTGTGCATAACATGCGTAAAATTGATCGATATTTTAATAAGTATCATAGTTAGGATAGAATGATAATCAGTGATTATATTTTGTTAAGACTACAAGCTTATTAGACTAAGAATGTAAACTGTCGAAACGGTGACTAATGTTTCCATGTATTTTTTTTAGGATTTTACCGATGTAGAGTTAAAACGAATTCCTCCGTCTGGACCGAGTCTCACAACATTGTTTTCCAGAGTCTACATTAGAACTCCAGTAATTGTACTATTGAGCCGTCCTACAAACATTGTAGAGTATAGCCCTTTTGTTGGATTAAACAGTTTGAAATTGTTACTTGCGGACTTCGGAATTATTTTCTACGGACGAGTCGTGTGATTGGCTGTGAATATTTTTAATACCCCTAGACAAACAAAGCCTAACACGCTAATGATGGTCTTTACTCTTAGAGAATTAAGGTTAGTCTTATAATTGCTGGAACTAAGGGGTGCCTTTTGCGTCCTTTGGGTGAAGATGAACCTCTTAGTTTAGCATATTGTGAAAGCTTTTTGAAGTTATGACTGAATTTAGGTATGGTTAAAGAGATTCGTCTTTTTAAGAAGCGCACGGTAGTGGTCTAGTGGTATAAACTGTCTTCTCTGTTGAGGGGTAAGACAATTTGGTGCCACTGCATCTAAAAGTCGACGGTTTAAATCTCACAATTTCTAACCACTGCTGTGAAGTTATCCAGAGTTCTACATCTAGTTCTCCCATTAAATTGTTTGCAGCTTTCAGAAGAGGTTTTATCCTAGAATGTTGGCACTGGTCTTTTTTTTCGGGGGGGGGGGGGGGCTGTTATTTCAGTGTATATTATTTCTATTCACTATTACAGCATTGTTACACCAAATTAGTTTTCCTTAATTCTTCTTGGGCAAACTAAACCTGAGATTGATTTGCCTCACAACACATTAAAACATAAACCCATCGTTGTCCTCGAAGCTCTTTTGTTTTCGTAGCATTATTAACTTTCTACCTTGTGGCAAGGTGGCTCAGTAGATAAGAAACACGATTTCCAGTAAAATAAAAAAAGGTCGTTTATTCAAACTCTCTCTCTCAATTGATTGCGACAGTAGAGTGTGACCAGTTGAGACAGGGGTTAATTATTATCTTTGATATGCCACCCACCTTGTTGCAGCGCTTACAATAGAAATTAGTCTTGGGAGGCGTCACATTCTATTATAGTATTTGCGAAATACACAACTGTAATGAATGACATTTGGGCATGCATTTTTCTTATTGTTCATCAGCATTGATTTCGGATCGATCTGATTGGGGGGGGGGGGGGGGGGCCACAGAAAGGCCCGGGTCGTGCCGAGTATTGTCTGGGGTGCGTGGTTGGGGGGGGGGGGGGGGCGACACGAAAGGTCCATGGTTCGAGCCCTGGCGATTTCGCTCCCTACTGATTGGGTTGGTGATAGTTCAATGTGACCGACTGAGACAGGAATCACGGTATCCCCCGCCCTGTTTCGTGTGTGGCAGCAGCACATAAAATTGTCAGACGTCAGTCTTGAGGCCCGCCCACATTATAGCCTATATAGTGCTGATGTTGGCCGTTAAAACAACTCAACTACAACTACTATGTGATTCCCGTACCTGCGGTCTTCGTTTCGCAATATTCACCGTTATCGCGAAGTCTTAAAAACCTGACAAAGAAAGTTAATCTTTTCACATCACATGACTTTAAACCAATTCCTTGTGTGCACAATATTTTCAGGAATTTCACAAAAAAATTGAAAAGGTAAACGCTTTGATATTTATTCTTACGCAATGGAAGGTGTGCAAATCAATAGAAAAAGGTGTTAGAACAAAAGCGTATAAACCCACACAACATGTGCACGGGGTGATGGGAAAAGGTTAGGGAATTTAAAAAACAAACAGATTGATTACTTTCATGCATAGCCATTTAGTTTTAGATCTTCCAAAACGTGTTTTCTTTTGCGATGTGGTCTTAATCTTTGTTCTTGATGTTTTCTACCCACATATTATTTTCTGTAGTTGTGTTGTTATTGAATTGTTTGTGCGTTTGTTTATTCTAATCTTTTTGTTTTGGTTTGGTTTGATTGCGTAATTTATAGTTGTCCTCTTCAAGAGGTTAATTTAGTTTGCATACTCTCTTTCTTTTTTCTTTCTTAAAGAGTATGTGGGAGAGGCCAAGTGGGGAGATAGGTGAGGGAGAGGCAAAGACAGAGAGAGAGAGATAGACAGACAGACAGATAGAGTTAGAGACAGAGAGATGAGACAAAGAGATAGATTGAGTGAGAGATATAGAGATATTGAAAAGAGAGGAAGAGATCAAATGAAATAGGCGGATGGAAAGATAATTAAAGACACGGCTTTACATACATCAAGAAATAATTAGAGCGATAGAGAAAGGTTGAGAGAGAAAGATAGTTACAAAGACAGACAGACAGAGAAGAAGCCAGACAGAGAAATAACTATAGATATAGACAAGACCAAAGAAGCGGATGTAGACAAATTGCTTAAGGGGAGAGAACAGAGAAGCAAGAAATTGCATCAAAGGATTGTGCGAGGTTTCTTTGGTAAAAACAAGTCCCTCTTTCTCTCTCTTTCTCTGTCTTCTCTCTCTCGCTTTCTCTGTCTTTCTCTCTCTCTCTCTCTCTCTCTCTCTCTCTCTCTGTCTCTCTTTTCCTCTTTGGCTTCCTCTTTTTATATCTTTCTATCTATCTATCTATCTATCTATCTATCTATCTATCTATCTATCTATCTATCTATCTATCTATCTATCTATCTATCTATCTATCTATCTATCTATCTATCTATCTATCTATCTATCTATCTATCTATCTATCTATCTATCTATCTATCTATCTATCTATTTTGTTTTGTTGTTGTTATTGTTGTTGTTGTTGTTGTTGTTGTTGTTGTTGTTGTTGTTGTTGTTGTTATTGTTGTTGTTGTGACCCTGTCTGTTATTTTCATAAGCTTGGATGGCACTAATTAGCAATTATGTTGTTTGGAGAACAAAACTTAGCGTTATAGATATGAGGAAGAGGGAAAGGTGGTGTGGATGCGAAACTTTAGGAGAAAAATTAAGAGCGTAAAAATGAAGCTAAAAGAGGGGGGAAGATGGAGAGACTGGTGAACGTTGTAACATAAAGAGAAAGGTATTTGAACTTCGTAATGATAGATGTGACATAATAACAATAAATAGCCAGAATGGTAGGAACAGATATAGAGCGATAGAGAGAGAGAGAGAGAGAGAGAAATAGAGAGAGTAAGAGAGAGAGAACGAGAGACTGGTCTATTTATGCTAGATGTAACACAAAGATAGTCATGAAATATGATGTAACATAAAGAGGGAGAAATACAAGAAAGTTGGGAGAAGCAGAGACTAAATGACTAAATGAACATTCGTTAGAATACTTAAGGAGTGATGGAAGAGGCAGACAGACAAATATATAAAATATATAGATAAATAGCCAGAGATAGAGGGCGAGTGAGAAAACCAGAGAAAAGAGAGATAGAGGGAGTAAGGGAGAAAGAGAGATTGAGAGAGTAAGGGAGAAAGAGAGACTGGGAGTAGTTGTAGTTAAGCTGGTTTAACGTTCAACGTCAGCATTATATAGGATATATTGTGAATGGGCCCCAATACTAACGTCTGACAATTTTATGTACAGCCAACACGAGACAGGTCGGGGTACCATGGCTCATGTCACATTGAACTGACACCGACCCAACTAGAAGGGGGCGAAATCGTGAGAGCTCGATCCACAGACCTTTGGGGTTGGAAGCCGATGTTCTACCACAGGGCCACCGCGCCCACCAGAGACATTGAGATAGAGACAGATTGACAGATAGCTACATGCATAAGCACAATGCGTGACAGTTCCTAAACACCAAGAGAAAAGCCCAAGTTTAGTTCTCTGTCATTTTATTATATTCAATTTGGTGATTGCTGAAGCAGCGCATATACTTTATTTCGGCAAATAAAAATGGAATTTTAAAACATTCCATTGAACCTCACAATTTACTAATGTTTAAAAAACTTGCCGTGACTCTATGACTCATGCCAGTTATTATTATTGTTTTTTGTGGGGTTTTTTTGGTGTTTTTGTTTTTAGGATTTTACCGTTGTAGTGTAAGAATTCCTCCGTCTGGACCGAGTCTCTTGATCTTCTAAGTCTTTGATTCCCTTAGAAACGGTAATGATGGTCTTTACTCTGTGAGTTGTCAGGATAGTCTATTATTGCTGGCACTAAGGGGTGCTTTTTGCGTCCTTTAGATGAAGATGAACGTCTTAGTTTAGCATATTGTTAAAGCTTTTTGAAGTTATAACTGAATTTAGATATGGTTAAAGTGATTCGTCTTTTAAGAAGCGGACGGTAGTGGTCTAGTGGTAAAAACCGTGTTCTCTGTTGAGGGGCAAGACGATTTAGTGCTATTGCATCTAAAAGTCGACAGTTTTAATCCCACAATTTCTAACCACTGCTGTAAAGTACTCTAGAGTTCTACATCTAGTTTCCATATTTTTGCAGCTGTCAGAAAGAGAGGGTGTTTTATCGTATAATCTTGGCACTGGCCTTTTATTTATTTATTTATTTATTTTTATTTTATTTTATTGTTGTTTTGTTTTGGGTTTGTTTTTTTTTTGTTGTTTTTTTTTCTTGTCTTTGGGTGTGTTTTTTTGGTTTTTTGTTTTTGTTTTATTTTTTTGTTTGTTTTTTTGTTTTGTTTTTTTTTTTTTTTTTGGGGGGGGCCCTTCTTTTTTTTTTTTTTGTTTGTTTTTTTGTTTTGTTTTTTTTTTGGGGGGGGGCTGTTATTTCAAATAACTATGCACAATTTCCTTAACTCACGCAACTAATATATATAGAAAAGACAAGGATGGATGTATTACTCACCTCAAGACAGATCGTTTTCCCTAGACCGCTTGTTCAAATACTTCAAACAACAATCTTCGGGTGTTTTTTTTTTTTTCCTCTTTATTTTCGATCTGATGCATGGGTACTGCTTTTGTCTTTTTTAATAAGTGTGAGAACTACGAGCAATTCTTTGGTCTTATTTTTGCGAATTGATATGCTTTGGATTTTGTTTGCTTTTGTTTTGTTTTTGTGTGTGTGTTTGTTTGTTTCTTTGTCTGTTTCAAAAGATTTGTAAGTAGAAGTATTCTTTGGTTCTTTCTTTTTCTTTCTTGCAATCTTATACATTTCACTGCTTTTGTTGTTTTGTTTATTTGTTTGTTGTTGTTGTTGTTGTTGTTGTTGCTGTTGTTGTGGGGTTTTTTGTTGTTTTTTTGTTTTTTGCTGCTGTTTTTTTTATTTGGTAGAATCATGTAAACGAAGCTTAACAATGTGTCTATTTAATACCGAAAAAGAAACGGAATTTTGTGTGTGTGTTTTATTTCAATGGCGAAATCTTAACATAAGCTATAAAAAGTAAACCGGGAAATAACGTTTGAGGCTTTTAAATTTGTTTTCGTAACATGGCTAGGCTAAGTTGACAATCAGCTTATCTCACTTCTAAAACAATGAAGTTTTGGAGCATTGTTGATCTACCTGACAGTTATTGTGGTAAAGAATTTCAAAATTCAGCGTAGGCGCACTATAGGAATTATAATTTATGTCAAATTTGACACGAGTGAAGTCAAAAGGCATGCAAAAGATTGTGGGAAATGAAATTGAAGACAAGTTTGGATTAATGTTCTTTACTTAAAATATGGGTTAAAAAGATAAACAGAAATCTGGTAGCAAATGATTAGGTGAGATAAAAGGCTCTTGGGGGTCAGGCTCAAAAAATGGAATGATGAAAAAAGGAGTTGTAATATTTCGAGTTTGTAGCGTAATAATATTGTTATTAAAAGCTAAAGACAGGGTATAGTGGGGTTTGGTAGACTTAATACAGCGATACATCTTTAAAGAGGCTTTGGAGGAAAGCTGAGTGAAAGGTAAACCCTCAACAAAGGAAGAGAAAGAGTGAGAGAGAGAGAGAGAGAGAGAGAGAGAGAGAGAGAGAAATACAGAGATGAAGGGGAGAGGTAGAGAAAGAAATATAAATAGAACGATAGGTAGATAAATGGATAGATAGATAAAGACCGGCAGATAGAAAAAGAACGAAAAAAGAAAGAGAGACTGAGAGAGAGAGAGAAAGATAGATATATAGACAGACAGAACGTGAGCTGGAGAAAATTTGACGGTTAAAGCCGACACCTAGGCCTACCTAGAAGATTAAAGAGTTCTTCTGGAAACCCAAAATGAAAGACTTAGATCTAGACCAAGGAGGTCTCAATAAACTCTAAAGATGTGAAGGCAGTAAACACTAAATGGTCGGAGGAGGAGATGGGTTGGGAGAGAAAATAGTGTTCTTAGTTGGTATGTAGGACTAGGAAGTAAAAAAAACATAACAGAGATCAAAGAGCATATGAAAACTTTGATATTAGTTAAGAGAAGAGAGGGGAAGAGAGAGAGAGAGGGAGGGGGGAGAGAAGGAGGGGGGAGAAAGAGGGGGAGAAAAAGGGAGAGTCAGAGAGGGGGGAGGAAGATAGACGATTGAGAGATAGAAATACAGGTAGAGAGATGGGTTGGCAGACAGACAGACAGACAGACAGACATATATGGATAGGTAGAGAGCAGATGGACAGTCTGATTGAAAAACAGACATACAGTTTAAGAGGTTGACAAACTAGAAGACACACAGACAGGCAGACAGGCAGACAGACACATAAAGTGACAAAGACATGACGAGTTATACGGAGTGGGACATTAAAGGGTATGTTTAAAGCACACACACACACAAAAAACGGATCTTTCGAATCATTAACTAAGGGTATATATAAGAAATGGACAAAATAATTATAAAAACGATCTACTCATAGAGATGGGCTCTCTGAAAACATTATTGCACCAAAAGCACATTGAGTGCACTTTAAAGCCAGCGGATTTATAAAAGAATTCTTTTTTTAAGAAAAGAGCGATTTTACCCATCCATCATGTCTAAACCAAAGGACATATCGCTTCCGTTGCGAGTTGAGGGCAGCTCTTTGATGTGTGGAGTTAGGAATGGTGAAGCAGAGTTGGTTGAGTTTTAGAGAAGAGCGTGTATAGTTTGGGGAGCGCGGGGTTTGTGTTTAGGGTATTCTAGGGTTCGGATCCCGGATTAGATCATTTTAACACTTTGTTATTGTTGTTGTTGTTGGTGGTGGTGGTGTTGTTGTTGTAGTTCTTGTTGTTGTTGTTGCTTTAGTTCTTTCTGTGTTGATGTCGTTAAATTAATGTTGTCAATGTTGTTGTTGTTGTTGGTGGCGGTGGTGGTGGTGGTGGTGGTGGTGTTATTGTTGTTGTAATTGCTGTTGTTGTTTTTGATGATGATGTTGTTGTTGTTGTTGTTGTTGTTGTTGCTGATGATGTATCAGTTGTGTATCTTTTTTTTATTCCAATTCGTTTGCTCGGTGTAAGAAAATGTTGTTGTTGATGTAGTTGTTGTTATTGTTGTGGAGATCGTTGTTGTTATTGTTGCTGTTGTTGTTGTTGTTTTGTTGTTGTTGTTGTTGTTGTTGTTGTTGTTGTTGTTGTTGTTGTTGTTGTTAGTGTTGTTTGAGCCTTAGTAAAAACTTAGCCTGAACATTACTCAACCACTTATTTTAAAGAAAGAAATAGAGTGAGCACGCGTCACGCTAGCTTCTCGTATCAATAACATTTTTTGTGAGACGTCTCACTATAATCTATTGTGTTTGGTTCTAACTTTCTCTCTCTCTCTCTCTCTCTCTATCCCTCTCTTTCTCTCTCTCTTTCTCTCTCTGTCTACATCTCTAGCTCTATTCATCCTCTCACCTTTCTATGTAGCACACGGCTGTACTTTTAAAAAGCTGAGCTTAACGAACACTTTGAGGAATGAGTGAGTGAGTGAGTGAGTGAGTGAGTTAGTGAGTTTCCTTTTAACGGCACTTCAGCAGGGTAACGACTATATTGTGCTTATGATGTCCAAAGTCAGTTAACATATATTATCAGCAACGGTGACTCCTTTATCTCTCTAAGTGGTAAAAGCATAAAAATTTGCATAAAAAGTTTTAGTCAAAATTTACAAATTCAATTTACTTGAAAAAAAAAATTATACCCAAAACAAAACAACAACAAAATACAAACAACAAAACCTCCACGAACAAAAAAAAACAATTAAAAAAATAAAAACAGGTAAAATTCACACCCAACCCCCAAATATCTTAAAAAGCATTAGTATCAAATGTTAAAACTCCTTAGCTTGATAGCATAGAACAAATACAGAATCAAAACACCCAATACCTTACCTTCGCGATTATGCCATCCACTCTCACGTTAATCGCAAAGACTGTATTAATTAACCAACCAACCCTCAGTCTCACAGTCTGTGGTACCGCCCTCTAAAAGTCTAACCCAGCGCGGTTTGACTCTGTGCAGTGTTGGATCAGAGGGTAAGCTTAGATCTAACCATCTTATTTCCACTGGAATCTGGACCATCAAGTCGGAGGGCATACATATGTGCGCTACTATACAGGCCTGCCTTCCTGCCGCCATGTCGCAATCACATTCCAGGGGTACCCAGGCCGCGCGTCGGTGGAGGTTAAGTTAAAACATGTATATATGTATGCGCGTATAGCGTATGGATCTATCTCCTACCTGCTCTCTGTTTCTATGTGTTCTATGCATATATAATTCTCTACGTCTATATTACTCTCTTTTTATGTTAATGTCTCTCTCTGTTATGAAATATGTTTCTTCTCGCAATCTCTCTTTCTTTTTATCTATCTATTTTACTAAATCTCCGTCGCTCTCTCTACCTTTCTCTTGCCTGGATTGAACTCTCTCGTAGTCTCTCTCTGTCTCTGATTCTAAATCTCTCTGTCTTTCTGGCCCTGTCCCACTCTTTGTCTCACTCTCTCTCTCTATCTATGTCTCTCTTTATTATTTATTACTCTCTCTCTCTCTCTCTCTCTCTCTATCTCTCTCTCTTCTTTTCTCTATGTCTATTACTATCTTCATCATTGATGAATTTTCTTGTCTCTCTAACCATACCTCCGATTTTAAACTTCCCTCTTCTTTTCCTTTTCCCTTCCGCCTTCTCTATTTCACTCACCCCTTCTATCCATCCCTTGACCATGGTCCGTTCCTATCCCACGATCGCATTCTTACATTACAAGGCTAAGCAACATTTTTTATCTCCCTTGTCTCTGGCTCGCTTGCTCCAACGACCATGCTAGTTTTATTAGCTATTTGCGGTTGCTAGGCGACGGAATATGCTGGTACAGGTACCGGAAGAATCCGAACGTTACAATCATGATATCAAAGTTCTTGCGATTAAGAGACTCGTAACGCAATGATGACGGTAAGTAAGGAAACCTGTACCGGAATCAAATCATAGTTTTATTGGAGAGTTGAGTTGAGTGGAGTTGAGTTGGTTCAACGTCCAACATCAGCACTATATAGGTTCTATATTGTGACGGGCCTCAATACTGACGTCTGACAATTTTATGTGCTGCCACACACGACACAGGGCGGGGAAACCATGACTCCTGTCTAAGCTGGTCATGTTAATTTGACACCGACCCAACCAGTAGGGATAAAAAAAAATCGCTAGGGCTCGAACCCGGACCTGTTGCGTCGGAAGCCGATGTTCTACCCCAGTGAGATAGTGAAATTTTTCATGAGTACGATTTTGTGTATGTACGGGATAATTACGGCGGTTGCTTCCTTCTTTAAACCTTAGAAAAAAATGTCTGAAGTTTGTTCAACTCCAACCGCCTCAAATTCAATTAAGAAACAGAGTGAGCACGCGGCATGCAAGCTCCTCATATCAATAACACTGTGAGTTTTTTTTTTAGTTTCTTTTTTTTTTTTAATTATTAACGTCTGATTAAATCTATAGTCGAAAGGCGGTGGGGTGGGGGTTCTGGGGTAGAACATCGGCTTCCGACGCAAAAGATCCGTGGTTCGAGCCCTGGCGATTTCGCTTCTTATAGCTACTGCTTGGGTCGGTGTCAGTTTAATGTAACCAGCTGAGACAGGAGTCATGGTATCCCCGCCCTGTTCCATGTGTGGTAGCAAATAAAAGTGTCAGACGTCAGTCTTTGGGCCTAATTCTCTGGCGACGAATAGTTACGGCTAAAGAAATATGAACGTCTCATTTACTGTAAAAAAAATACTCAACAATATAGCCTTTTATATTGCTGATGTTGGACGTTGAACCAACTCAACTACAACTACAAATCTATAGTCTGGAGTTCTATGTTCTAATCTTACTAAGCCAAAGAGCGATCAAAACGATCTCTGTGACTCGTGGACGGGATGACGTTATCCGTTTATTGTAGTGAAGATCGCAAGACTTCTGTTAAATAATACCTGGTAGTCCTCACCTGTGAGTCATTACTGTGGGCATCAAGCCTCAGTTCGTCCAGCCGTAGAGTACCCAGACCTCTCTCTCTCTCTCTGTCTCTCTCTCTGTCTCTGTCTCTTTGCCTGTGTCTCTCTCTCTCTCTTTGTCTCTCCGTCTTCTGTCTCTCTCTGTCTCTGTCTGTTTCTCTCTCCGTCTCTCTCTCTCTGTCTTAAACTCTTTCACTCTCTCATACCCCTTTTCTATGTCTCTCTTTGTTTTTCCCCATTTCTCTATCTCTCTTTCTTTTCTATTTCTCTCACACTCTTTCTATATCTTTCCCCATCTCTCAGGGGTGTCTTACACCTTCTTCTTCCTTGTAAAGTTCCCCTACAAATACCTGGTGAGCACCGCAGTCAGTTTGTCCAGCGGCAGTGACCTCCACCTCTCTCTCCCTCTCTCGCTCCTTCTATCTCTCTCTGTGTCTCTGTCTCTGTCTATCCCTCTGTCTCTCTCACTCTATCTCTCTCTTTCTCTCTCTCCCTTTTTCTCTTACTCTCTCTCTATCCCTCCTTTTTCTCTATCACTCTCTCAATCATTCTTTCTTTCTCTCTATCTATCTCAAGTATTTTTTTATACCTTTATAATCCTCCCCTACTTCTTCCTTTTTTTTTTCATTCTCGTATCTATATGGACGTGATTTCGATCCGTTATTGTCACGAAGATCGCAATATCTCTAATAATACCCGGTACACTTTTTATCTGTGAGTTATTACGGTGAGCACCAATGTCCAGTTCGTCCGGCCGCAGAGACTCACATACCTACCTCTCTCTCTCTCTTTCTCTCTCTCTCCCTCTCTCTCTCTCTCGCTCTCTCTCTCTCGCGCTCTCTCTCTCGCTCTCTCTTCCTCTCTCTATCTCTCTCGCTCGCTCTCTCTTTCTCTCTCTGTCTCTATCTCTGTCGCTGTCTGTCTCTGTCTCTTTCTCTATCTCTACGCCTCTATTTTTTCACGCTCTCTCTCTCTTTCTGTCGCTTTCTCTCTCCATCTCGCTACATATCTCTCTTTTATCATATCTCTCTACATCTCTCTTTATCTCTCATTCTTCCTCTATCCCTATCAATGGTATGTTTTATACTCTTCTTCTTCTTCTTCTTCTTCTTCTTCTTCTTCTTCTTCTTCTTCTTCTTCTTCTTCTTCTTCTTCTTCTTCTTCTTCTTCTTCTTCTTCTTCTTCTTCTTCTTCTTCTTCTTCTTCCTCTTCTTCTTCTTCTTCTTCTCCTCCTTCTTCTCCTTCTTCTTCGTCGTCGTCTTCTTATTATTATTATTATTCTTCGTATAGTTCTCCTCCATCCAGCTGTTATATGTTTCATTTAAGCAGATCTGCTAACTTTATGCCCAGCGTGTCTTTTTACACTGTCTTGTTAAACCTAAAAGTTGATTGTCCATTTGGTAGCATAGGTTGGCAGCTATGTAGCTTCTCTTGTCTTGAGGAGCCAGGTGAGGTTGGCCACAGAATGTGGGGAGGGGAGAGAGAGATAGAGAGAGAAAGGGAGAGAGGAACAGAGAGGGACAGAGAAAGGATAAGAGAAGGAGAGAGACAGAAAGAGAGGGATAGAGAGAGATGGAGAGAGGAAGAGAGAGAGCAATAGAGAGAGAAAGAGAGAGAGATGGAGAGAGAGAGAGAAAGAGAGAGGTTGAGAGATATATAGAGAGAAAGAGAGAGAAAAAGGGAGAGAAAGAGAGAGATAGATAGAGAGAGATAGAGAGGGAGATATGGAGAGTGATAGGGTAGGAGAGAGATATAGTAGAAAGAGAGAGAGATTAAGATAGAGAGAGAGACATAAAGAGAGAGAGAGAGAGAGATCGAGAGAGATGCAGAGAGAGAGAGAAAGACAGGGAGATAGAGAGAGGGAGGGAGGGAGAAAGAGAGAAAGAGAGAGAGAGAGAGAGAGAGAAAAGACTCCGTTTTATGGGTAACTACATCACTAGAAGGCTGCTTTACGGGCAAGGACGCATCCCTAGCCACTCTGAGAAAAAACTTGTAAAATCCCCATGATCATTTCAAGAGAAAACATGGCCTGTGTCTTCAGAAAACACTCACGGATCCTGTTGACCTTCGGTCTAATACCTTGTGTACATGTTCCCAAGGCCAACTTGAGGGGCAATTTTTATGTCAAAAGGTGGATAGAATGATAGTAGAGGGGCTCTTCTTAAAAACGTGATATGGTACCTGTAGTGAAGAGAAACGTATGTGATATGTTAAAGGGGGAATAAAATAGCGAAACAAGTTGCAGGTGGGCCCACAAAAGCGTTCGCTTTTATCTCTCTGTTTTTTAACTTGTGTCTAGCAAACATATCCCAAACACTTCCTCGTATCTCTCTCTCTCTTTCTAAACCTTTCTTTAAGTCATAAGAATTTTTACCCACTTGCCTTTAGTTGTATTTACAGATCATTAAGTTTCTTAAAGTAGGCTTGATATTATTCTCTTATCTTAAATATAACCAAGCATTTTAACGAAACGGTGCGGTGTGCAATTATTTATTGCGTATGTTTGATACGTTTCTGTCAGAAAGATCGCATTTCGCAAACTTCCGTCTTTTTGGTGCATTATGTCGGATAGCAAAGAGTTTTCCTCTCAATTTCCGGCTCAATATGATCAAATGAAAAAAAAATAGAGTTTTTGCATGAACTAAAGATTATGCCCACGTAAATATATAACACTTGACTAATGCATCGCACATTTTGTGTAGAATTTTCTGTTCTCATACTTAAAAAAATCTTTACTATATCAATGTTAGGCCTAGATACATTAAAATAATTTCAGCCTTTTCTTTTCTCTCGTATGTCTCTTTCTCCCTTTGCGTCTCATCTCTCTCTCTCTGTCTGCCCGCCTCTCTATCACTCGCTCTTAATCTCTCTCCATCACTGTGTCTCTCTTTGTCTCTCTATCCCACTCCCCCTCTCAATCACAGAGAAACACACTCACACACACACACACACACATCTAACATAATGTAACAATTTTGTAGAAAGAACATCCTTGTTTTTTTTCTCTTTTCATAGACTGTTCCTTTTCTAAATCTTCTTTAGAGTCGTATAAGGCGCAGATCGTGACTATTCGTCAAGGCACAGTTTTTAAAGTTCATATTCGTGTAAACAAGTTAGTCCTTTTATTTCATTTTCTTATTTCCCCTTAAATCTCTCCCTCTCTCTCTCTCTCTCTCTCTCTCTCTCTCTCTCTCTCTCTCTCTTTCTCCCTTTCTTTCTTTGTGTTATTGTGTTTCTTTCTCCCTGTCTCTCACTCTCATTCTTTCTCTATGTGAGTGTGTCTCTTTCTTTATCTCTCACTCTTACTGCATCTCTCTCGCCCTTTCTCTCTCTCTCTATCTCTCTCTATCTCTCTCTCTCTTTCTCTCTTTCTTTCTTTGTGTGTGTGTTTCTTTCTCCCTGTCTCTCACTCTCATTCTTTCTTTATGTGAGTGTGTCTCTTTCTTTCTTTATCTTCCACTCTGACTGTATCTCTCTCTTCCTTTCTGTCTCTTTTCTCTCTCTCTCATAGTCTCTCTCTCTCCCTCTCTCACTAACACATGCACAAACACTCACTCTTAAAGAAATTTTATGTGAAGTCGACGCTGGAGCAAACTTAATCAAGCAAAATGTAATTAATTCAAACAAAAAAATAATTTGGTAAACAGCTCTTCATACAGCTCTGTATTACACGATCGATTTTTATCACACAGTGGGGGTTATTGACAAACAAGTTCTTCATATTTCTTCTCTCTCTCTAGCTTTATCTTCAGAGAGTTCTAGAAAACTATCGATTATTAACTAATCAACGACGGTGGACAGGCAAAGAGAAGAAGAAGAATATTTGCAACCCTTGCTACTGATCTCATGCCATTTTTTCAATTTAAAAATATCGATTATTCTTTTTGATTTTTTTAATGATTCCAACTTGTTTATTTGCAATGTGATAAAGAACTTGGGAAAAAGAAAATAATGATTTTGAAAATCGTTTCCGAAGGCTTTTCCCAAGATGTAAAAGTATAATTTAAAGAAGTTTCACATATCACTTTTTTTCTAAGACTTTTATTATGGTAATTAAATGTACAAATGTCTTTTTGTGATCAGGCATTGACTTCTTTTTTTAAACTCACACCCTCCACAACCCAAACAAAAATTATTTAGAGCTAATGCGCGATCGCATTTGAAGATTACGAGGGGAAAACGACTATAGTCGTAAAAAACAATTTTTCAAGTTACCCCCATTGCCCCATAACTCCCTTGCTAAAGATCGTTACTGTATAACTAATTTTTTGCTAAAACGTCCGTAACCCTGTAATATAGTCTTACAGTTCTTTTAAAACAGCATCCTGTGACAGATATATAGACTGTCAAACATTAAAACTTACTTTCCTCAAAACGTAAAATCTGGGCCTACCTTCGTTTTTCGAATGTGCTCTTAAATGGTTTTTTTAGGTTGTGGGATTTTTGTTGTTGTGGGATTTTTGTTGTTGTTGTTGTTGTTGTTGTTGTTGTTGTTGTTGTTGTCGTTGTTGTTGTTGTTGTTGTTTGCTATTTTTTTCATGAGAAGTTTAAACTATTACACAAGAACATCAAAAGCTTTGACCTACGTATAACCTCTAAGGTAATTTTAAACAGTGTTGTTGGTTTTTCTAACCTTCACCCATAGCATGATTTTAGGCATATTTCTTGTGTGCGCACTATCTTGGGGAATTCAAAAAACATCTGAAAAGTTTAAAGGTGTGGTGTTTATTATTTTGAAATGGAAGGTGTGCAGATCAACACAACAAAGAGCGTATAAACTCGCACAACATGTGTTCTCTCTCTCTCCCTCTGTCTCTCCCTCTCTCTCTCTCTCTCTCTCTCTTTCTCTCTCTTTCTCTCTCTTTATATCTCTCTCTTTCTCTGTCTCTCTTTTATCTCTTATCTCTCTTTTCTCTCTTATCTCTCTTTTCTTTCATATATCTCGGTTTTTCTTATATCTCTCTATATCAAACTATTTGTCTCTTTCTTATCTCTTTCTTACTCTTATCACCCATATATTTGTATTTGTCTATCACTCTCTTTCTCTCTCTTTCTTTCTCTCATTCTCATTCTATCTCTCTCTTCCTCGTATCTCTAATATTTCTCTGTATCTATCTCTTTCTCTTTCTTTCTTTCTCTCATTCTCATTCCATCTCTCTCTTTCTCTTATCTCTCAATTCTCTCTGTATCTCTCTATTATCTCTCTTTTTTTTCTCTTTCTCCCACACAAACACACACTCGACCACCCACTCACTCTTTTTTTTCTCCTACCAATTTAGAAAATTCGAATACTTTCTTTTATTGTAGCTTCTTTTGATTGTTATTGTTGTTGTTTTTCAGATTTTAGAAAGGCACCCGCATAAAAAGAGGAAAGTCTTGGATGGCAGAGGCAGAGGATTCCATCAAACTGGTGTGTCCCATTGAAGACATCATTGATGGCAGAGAATGGATAAAGACCGGCCCTGAACAGACGGCTTTGACAAAGGTCATCATCACTATGGGAAGAGATAGGAGGGAGTGTGCAGCAGCGGTCACTGAACAGGACATACGACAGCTCATCCATGACAACTCCAAGAGACATGATCCGATTATATACACAGATGGATCAGTAAAAAGGGGAATCCAAAGTGGATGGGGTTTTGTCTGTTACAGTGAGAATAGGGTAATTCATGAAGAATCAGGGGCAGCTGCCACAACCACGTCCAGTATGAAGATGGAAATAGAGGCCATTACAAAGGCGTTGGAATGGATCAAGCTTACACGACCAACCACGACACACGCCGTGTTCCTCACTGATTCGCAGAGCGCCTTAAAGAAGATAGAGTGCGGGTTCATGAGGATGGAATGGATGACAGCCATCAGACCCACTGCAATCAGTTCAATCACATGGATCTTCTGCCCTGGTCATGCGGGGGTCAAGGGAAATGAGAGAGCAGACAAGCTGGCCGGGAATGCCACGGTGAATGGCACCCTCAGATTGGATAAGCAGGAAGTGCTAAAGGCTCTCTCTGAGCACTTGAGGAATGCAGAGGACACAGCGGCAGAGGACCAGCAAGCCATCAAGAGGATGATTGAATTGGGGGTCAGGAAAGGAGAGGGACGTGGAAGACAGCTCGTTGGGAAAGATCGCAGAGTACACAACCAAGTCTTGACGGGGACTGTCAGTTTGGACACACTTCGTTGCGTGTTGCAGAGGGGAGCGGAGCACGTATGGGGTTGCCCGTTGTGCAAGGATGCTGTTCCATAGGACAAGTAAACAAGTAAACAATGCTGTAGTCTTGAATGGTGTATTTGTTTTGTTTAATGGAAAGTTTTGTTTCCCTTTTATGTATATGTTCCGGAATGAAAAGGACTTCATTTTATAAATGTGTAAGTAAATGGTCAACTAAAGAAAGTAAACAGAGTTTTGATTTTAGTAGCAAATTTCATTCCGTCAATACCCTTCGTGTCTCTTTCTATATCTATCTATGTTGTTATTGATGTTGTTGTTGTTTTGTTGTTTTTTGTGTTGTTGTTTTGTTTTGTTTGTTGTTTTTGTTTGGGTTTGTTGTTTTTTTTTGGGGGGGTGGTGAAAACTTGTTTCCCAATTGCTTTAAAGCGCCGCTTTCTTACCACACCAAAGAACGAGCACTAAGGGTAGGTACTGCACACTCACCTTTTCCGTCCCATGCTAAAGAAGCCTATGCATAATAATTAATACAATGCATAGAGCCTGGAACATACTGGCCTTTAGGCCTATTGCCCAAGAAGAGTCCATTGTATATATCATATTTGGATTTTTAACGGAAGAAACTTACAACTAATTTTAGGAGTCAACAGAACTGTGTCTTTAGATACCACTAATGCCAGTAACCTTGCGGATGACGTCAAGAATGTTCCGAAAACACAATTACTCATAGAAGTGCGAATACAGCTGGGACCGCCATTATTGTGCTGACATGCCGTAAAAACAAAGTCATGTAGCTGGGCCACTGAAACGTTCAAAGTTTTAGAACAAGAGAAATGAATTAACAAAATTTAGAAATGTATACAGTGTGTCAGACGTTCAGATTTCTTTAGCCGTAAGTATTCGTCGCCAGAGAATGGGCTGTAAGTAGTTGAGTTGGTTGAACGTCCAACATTAGCACTATATAGACTATATTGTGGACGGTCCCAAGACTGACGTCTGACAATTTTATGTGCTGTCTCAGCTGGTCACATTAAACTGACACAGACCCAACTTGTAGGGAACGAAATCTCCAGGACTCGAACCACGGACCTTTTGCGTCGGAAACCAATGTTCTACCCCAGGGCCACCGCGCCCCCCAAAAATACAGTGAGTGAGACGTTCAAATTCCTTTAGCCGTCAACTATTCATCGTCAGATAATTGGGGCATGTGTTTGGATAGCATTGTACATTGCCCTGATATTGTGTTTTAAATTTTTATGCGGAACGATCTGCCTACCTAAGGTAACTGGTGCGAATCCCACGATCACTCAAATATATGTGCTTTTCCAATTTCTTCCCCTACTGTTAAGATCGGTGTCAGTATAATGTAACCGCCTGAGGCAGGAGTCCTGGAATCACCAGAGTGTCGTTGAGTGGCAGCACATAAAAATGTCAGACACTAATCTTGAGACCCGTTGGGAGTTCCAAAAGCAACTCAAATGTCAAGATAATCCTTGCTTTCTTCCCGTGTGTTTTCGCCTCTGGAACAGAGGCATCTATCTCTTGGCTTAGTGGATGACGTCCCTGTCTGACTCCTAGCGTAGAATGCACAAACAAGACGTAGCTTACGTCTCGTCGTAACAATATGAGAATAAAAAGGCTTAAGACGTGACGTAAGCTACGTGATGTTTGTGCATTCCACCCCTTGTGTCATAACACGATAATGGTTCAGGCCTCTGGTGTTAAAAGGCACTGAGTGCTTGAATCTAGTTAATGGAAGGATTAAGAACTTAAGCCGGCTGAATTCTACATTTCAGACTAGGCTCTATTTGTTTATGCGTTGCTGTCTGTATGTCTCATATAGTTAGATTCTTTTTTTTTATTTGCACTCTCTCTGTATGTTTTTTAAGCTGCATCTCTGCATCTTTCCTAATATTTCTCTCTCTCTTACGCTCTCTCTCTCTCTCTCTCTCTCTCTCTCTCTCTCTCTCTCTGTCTCTCTTTTCTTATTTTTTGTATTGGTTCAACTATGTTATATTAATACATATGTTCATTTTTTTTCTTCTTTCCAGTTACAGAATCAGAGATCAAGCAATGGTGAGTAAATACAATTTTTTTAAATAAGAATCGCATTTATGTGTGTTGTTGCTGTTACTGTTGTTGTTGCTACTGCTGCTGTTCTTGAAAACGATGCCTGTCTGTTGCTATTAATATAATCATAAAAAGGAAAAAGAAAAAAGAAACGGAAAAAATTCAGTGAATGTTTTCTTTTTGATTCTCAATTATAATTATCTGGAAATGTGTCTCGCTTCATAGAGATGTGTACCTTTCAGTGGGTTTTTTTAATGTAATAATTATGGTGATAACCTTTCCCACCATTTCACTAACTTTCTCTCTCTTTTCTCTCTCCCACTCTCTCTTTCTTTTTCTCTCTCACTCTCTCTTTGTCTCTCTTTGTCGCTCTCTTACTCTCTTTCTCTATCTATACCTCTATGTTTCTCATATTTCCCCTTTCACATATAATTAACTATTTTCATCTTAATCTATGCACTGGATTTTTTGCTCTTGTTAACCAGATGTAATTATCTGAAAAGAAACTCAAAATAGAAAATAATGTACGTATAGAACGAGTTTTCAGTGATTAAGAGTACAAGGGTCGATTTCAGACCAACCTTTCTACACTGTGTTGAACAATACATTAGTGTATTAAAGAAGAATTCATTCAGATTTTCCGCACACACAAAAAAAGTGGAGAGTGAAAGGGAGAGAGAAAAAAAGAGAAAAGAGAGAGAGAGAGAGAGAGAGAGAGAGAGAGAGGGAAAGACGGGAGAGGGTGGTGGAAAGAGTGAAGTAACTTCCCTGTGATATATCTTTCGCGTTTGTTTGTATGGCGCAGTAGTCTATGTCTCTGTCTTGGTCTCTCTGTCTGTCTGTCTCTCTCTCTCTCTCTCTCTCTCTCTCTCTCTCTCTCTCTCTCTTTCTCTCTCTCTCCTCTTCCTCTTTCTTCTCTCTTTCTCTTTCTCCCTCTCTTTTTCTCTCTCTCTCTCTCTCTCTCACTCTCTCTCTCACTCTCACTCTGTTTAAAATTATCATCAGTTGATCTTCATATAGCATAGAATTATTTTGCCACAAAGGGAAAACCTTTCTACAAACAATGCCATTTACTTAAGTACTATACCAAACACAATCATAGAAAAATAATAAACTGATAAGTATATTATTCCAAGGCATGATTCCTTGTGGAATACTCTGTGGAATGGTGGGTAAAAAAAAGCATGAAGAGTTGAGTTGAGTTGGTTTTAACGTCCAACATCAGCACTATATAGCCTATATTGTGGACGGGCCCCAAGACAGAAGCATGAAGAGTTGAGTTGAGTTGGTTTTAACCGTCCAACATCAGCACCATATAGGCTATATTGTGGACGGGCCCCTAGACAGAAGCATGAAGAAGAGAAACAAAGGAAAGCAAGCAGGGTCAAGCCCAGCTAAAACTCCACAGGGATACACAACAATAAACAAAATGCTGTGAGGTTGCCCTTAATCGGCAGAGATGGAAGATCGTGGCATCCAACTCCTGGGGAATGGTGGGAGAGTTGCGGGTGGGGGTGGGGGAGTGAGGGATGGAGGAAATCTGTCTGTCCAATCCTCTTTGGGCGTTTAGCGTTATTATTTTTTTCATCTCTCTCGACTCCTGTCTTTTCTATATGGCCGTTTCTATATCTCTCGCGTCTGTTTATATGGCGCAGGAGCCTATGTCTTTGTCTTTGTTTATTTCTCTCTCTTTCTCTCTCTCTCTCTTGCTCTCTTTCTTTCTCTCTCTCTCTCTCTCTCTCTCTCTCTCTCTCTCTCTCTCTATCTATCTATCTATCTATCTATTTATCTATCTAGTTTAGTACTATACTAAACACAATCATAGAAAAGTAATAAACCGATAAGTATATTATTCCAAAGCATGATCCTTTGTAGAATACTTTATGGAGTGATGGGTAAAAGAAGCATGTTGAGTTGAGTTGGTTATAACGTCCAACATCAGCACTATATAGGCTATATTGTGGACGGGCCCCAAGACAGAAACGTGAAGAAGAGAAACAAAGGAAAGCAAGCAGGGTCAAGCCCAGCTAAAACTCCACAGGGATACACAACAATAAACAAAATGCTGTGAGGTTGCCCTTAATCGGCAGAGATGGAAGATCGTGGCATCCAACTCTTCGGGCAGTTGGGAGGAATGGCGGGGGGGGGTGAAGGGAGGGAGGAAATCTATCTTTCCAATCCTCTTTGGGCGTTTAGCGTTATTATTTTTTCATCTCTCTCGGTTCCTCTGTTTTCTATATCTCTCGCGTTTGTTTGTATGGCTCGCAGGAGTCTATGTCTCTGTCTTTGTTTCTTTCTCTCTCTCTCTCTCTCTCTCCCTCTCTATCTCTCTTTCTGTCTCTCTCTCTCTCTCTCTCTCTCTCTCTCTCTATGTCTTTGTCTCTGCTTCTTCTTTTCTTTCTCTCACTCTCTCGCTCTCTCTCGCTCTCTTTCTTTCTTTCATTCATTCTCTCTCTCTCTCTCTCTCTCTCAAGCCCTTGATTGAACAAGACCACAAGACCATGGCATCCAATGAAAGGAATGAGAAGGATCTTTGAGTGGCTGAAACATCATTTCCAATAACTATAATTATACGTTTTTTATCATGATCTAAGGCTATTTTCAAACTAGTGTTTTTCCAAATCTTTAGGCTCAATTGGATGGCTAATATTTTTTTATGTGTAGGCTGAGTAGGCTGAATAGGCTGAATAGGCTGAGTAGGCTGGACAAATAACTATACTCTCCCAGTTTTATTCTGTCCTACCATTTTCAAGAATGTTACCCCTATGATGCTAAAAAGGGTTTACTTGAGTCAATTCCATACCATTGTTAAGGCCAGAGTCAAAATGACGCTGATGGTTGGGGTGGGGCTCTGGCTTTCGTATAAACCCTCTTGTATTTTTTTTAGCCTCGGCTTGGCTCCGCAAATAAATACAAGAGGGTTTCATAAAGAACCCCCAGTCCAGCCACAGCCCCACCCCAGCCACCAGCGGCAGTTTGGTTCTGGTCTTATGCTTGAGAGGGGCTCCTTGATAATACATAATATACAAATAATATACATGTATTACAGGTATCAAAAACAATAATTTATAAGCAATGAAGTGGAAATGAGTTGTTGTTGGGTTTTTTTTTGCGCCTCCATAAGTTATGATTTTTCTAGTAATCACTCTACATTTCTCATTATTCTTTTCATCAACGCGATTCCCTTTCAATATCTCTCTCTTACCTCTTTCTCTATCCATCTACCTCTCCACATATATTTGTCTACATATTTATATTTCTATCTATTTTTCTCTCTCCCTCTCTGTGTCTGTCTGTCTGTCTGCCTGCCTGCCTGTCTGTCTGTCTGTCTCTCTGTCTGTCTGTCTCTCT
>RQTK01000251.1:238596-266120 GCA_003991915.1 Elysia chlorotica
GGGTTGGGTCGGTGTCAGTATAATGGGACCGGCTGAGACAGGAGTCATGGTATCCCCGCCCTGTCTCGTGAGTGGCAGCACATACAATTGTCAGACATCCGTTTTGGGGCCCATCCACAATATAGCCTTTATAGTGCTAATGCTGGACGTTAAAACCAACTCAACTCAACTTAACTCAACTCGCTCCACTTTTTCTTGAAGCATCTTGGTACTTGAATATATGTAGTAATGAGGGAAATAAACGTAGGAAATGGGGGATTTCAGAATAGTTAAATACTTTGCAATACATATACCATTGTTTTAGCAGTACCGTAAAGGTACCTACCCCACATTTGTAAATGAAAGAAAAGCTCTTTACAGGTTTAAAGTCTCTTAGAAATCAACTTTTTGCCTTATTACACATTTTCTGTTCTGACTGAATTACCCAGTAACCGAGCACAACAAGTTTTTTTAGCCTATTTGTATGGATAGTTTTAAAAACCTGAGTTTTGCTGATGGCTCTTGTATAGGTGTCTGTGACTTTGTCAATGAAGGAAAATCATGGTTCCATTGGAGAATCGAACCGCGGAGTCCATTGTGGTAGGCCTATAATTATACCAACTGAACTATCTCCTTGACGCTTAAGATGGTACTTTTGGTTATTCTCTCTCTCTCTCTGCTTTTCTGTATGTCTTTCTTGATATCTCTAATGTCTGCATTTGTCTTTATTTATCTCTCTCTCTCTCTCTCTCTCTCTGATTGACACTCTCCTTTTCTCTCCCTGTGTTTGCGTCTCTCTGACTCTCTCTCTCTCTCTCTCTCTCTCTCTCTCTCTCTCTTTGAGTCTCTTAAATGACCTCTGTATTTATTCTCTCTATCTGTGTCTCTCTGATCAATTTTCTCTCTTTCTTCCTCTCTATTCTCCCCCCCCCTCCCTCTATATCTATCTATCTGTCTGTCTTTCTTTTTCTTATTCGTAAAAGTGTTTCTAATTTATAATTATGTAATAAGATTATCTCTCTGTCTGCGGTCACGGGACTGGAAGCTCTAAAGTGTCGTAACTTTCTTGCCAACATGACCAGTCATCTCATCAAAGTTTAAGTGCTATTTTAACAAGAGTTCAGTGGAGTTGGTTTAACGTCCAACGTCAGAATTAAAAGGCTTCGTTGTAGACGGGCCCAAAGACTGACGTCTGCCAATTTTATGTGCTGCGACACACGAGGCAGGGCGGGGATACTATGGCTCCTATCTCAATCGGTCACATTAAACTGACACACTGACCACTGCTAGGCCTTCCAAGGATTATCCTCTGCGGTGGCGAGTACCAATACCAATGTCTGACATAGAGCAAGTGCGGGGAGTCCAGGAATCCTGTCTCAGTTTATCACATTTTACTGATACCGATCCAACCAGAAGGGGATGAAATCCGACAAAAAGATTTAACGCGAACGTAGAAAATAAAATTACCGTGTACTTTTCGATTGGGAGCCTAACAACTCTACTTTGTCACTCTCTCTTTCACCCGGGGGCTCTCTCCTCTCCCTCCTTCTCTCGCTCCCTCCTCTCTCTCTCTCTCTCTCTCTCTCTCTCTCTCTCTCTCTCTCTCTCTCTTTCTCTCTCTCTCTCTCTCTCTCTCTCTCTCTCTCTCTCTCTTGCTCTGTGTCTCCCTCCCTTCATCACTCAAAACAGTGCTTCCAATTCACACGTAATACAATTATCTCTCTATCTGTGGTCACTGAACTGGAGACTGCTACATGTCGCAACTTTTTACTCATACGACCAGGCATCTCGCCAAAGCTTAAATGCTTTAACGACAATCACATAGATGTCTATTAATAGCAAATTTGTGCACAATCACACAGTCCTGTTTTACACAGAGATGTAAGTGATTCGCATGAAGCATGGAGTTCTTTATAGGAAAAGTTTATGGTTTATTAGGTTTATTCGTGGAGTATCCTATACGCCAACGAGTCCCAAGATTAACTTCTCACAATTGTACAAGCTGCCACACTGAGCCACTGTGGGGATACTAGGACCCATGGTTTAGCTGGTAACATTAGAGTGACACTGATCCAACCAGGAAAAGGCTAAATTTGACTTAATAGATTTAAAAGGAGAAGAAATAGCATTTGTAAACCAACAAAACGCCTTTCAGAAAATATATCAATGAACCGTAACTACTCAATATATCGAACACTTTAACAAACTATGCGAATTTAATGTTAGAAATCATGATTTTACAACCGATTAACCGCATTTACTTAAGGAATCGAAAATTCAGAACCAACACCACACACACACACACACATACACACACAGATTCGGTTGTGGAAAGAGACCAAAAAAGAAAATCAAAAGGACCCTAAGCTATCTGGTTATTTAAGTAGAGGGCCCCACCCAATCCAGTCGGTAGAGCCCAGGAACAACAAACAAGGGGCCAGGTGCTTTATCCTCAACTGACGCCCGATTTATTTGTCGTAGAGCCACTAGATCTATAGGCTTATCAGATTGATTGAGTGAGAACGTTTCTTGAAGTCTAACGTAATCAGCAAGGCTATAATTTTTTTTTATTGTGAACGGACCCAAGGCTAATGTCTGGTGATGTTACACGGTGCCTTATAAAGATAGTGCGGGGGATGTTTGACCATGCGGGGTTCAAATCGAGAATCTATTAATTTGGAGATCAACGCTGTAACACCTGCGCCAGAGAAGAGAGAGAGAGAGAGAGAGAGAGAGAGAGAGAGAGAGAGAGAGAAAGAGAGAGAGAGAGTGAAAGAGAAAGAGAGATGGAGAAGGAGGGAGTTCAGTCAGTGAAAAAGAGTGAAAGAAAGAGAGAGAGAGGGAGAAAGAAAGAGGACTAAAGACAATCAATAGGGAAGATAGAGAGAGTGAGAGTGAGAGGGAAGAGAGAGAAAGTAGAGACGATAAAGTAGGGAGAAAGAGAGGGGGAGAAAGAGAAAGAAGGAGAGGAGAGAGAGAGAGAGAGAGAGAGAGAGCAAAAAGAGAGAGAGACAAAAAGAAACAAAGAAGTGATTCTTATTGTTTGGCTTCTAATCGAAAAGTACACGATACAATCCGACGTATTACAATGGGTTTGATAGTTTCAGTTGTCGATTTCTTAAGTTATTAACATTTGTTGGTTTAGACATCGATTTTCAAATGTAGTTTCGTTTTGTTTGTTTAGATAATTATTCGATGTCTTGATGAGATACAGTTTGTTGGAATAGAAATCTATTTTCAGAGATAATAATTGTGTTGATTGAGAGAGACAATTTCTTGTGTGGGTTCGAATTGGTTGTTCAAAACTTTAAACACTTTTTAATAGCACCTCTATTTTTTTAGAATGCCTCTATTTTTTTAACAGTTCGTCTATAAGTACAGACAAAAGGAAGGTACTAGATGCGGTTTGTGGGTATTGTAGATAGAATCAATTCGTTGGTTAATGCAATTTCTTTTATATTTGGTTTTGTGAGTATACGTAAGTTGTCAATTTTCTAAGTAAATATCGTTCGTTGGTTTAGAAACCCAATTTGTTATGTAGAATCACTTTCTTGTTTAAATAATTGATGTATTAAGAAGTTGCGGTTTGTAGGTATATTTAGAGAGAACCATTTTGGTGGTTTATAATACTTCTTGTTTATATTTGTTTTGTCAGTTTCAGTTGTCCTAGGTAAATAAGGTTTGTTCATTTGGAAATCTAATTTTGTGTAGATTCATTTTGCCTTCTATTTAAATAAATATTTGATGTCTTGAGGACATACGGTTTTCGAGGGGAGAAATCAACTTTTAGATATTATTTTTCTTGTTTGTTTAGAAAGAAATTTATTCGTTTGTTCGAAAGTGTAAACACTTATTTGAAAATGCCTCTATAACAATCGACGAAAGAAGTATACTATCATACGGTTTGCAGGTATATTCATATTACTTCCTGTTTCCATAAAATTTGATTCGTTGGTTACTAAGAAATTAACTGAGTTTGGTTAAACATTTGCTACTTTTAGTAGATACAAATGCCGTTTGTTCGATTTAGAAATCATAATTATTCCTCAATATGTAGATTCGCGTTGCATGTTTAAATAATTATTCAATGTCTTGAGGAGTTAAAGTTTATCGGGGTAAAAATCCATTTTCAGAAAGAATACTTTTGTTGACTTGGAGAGACTATATCTATATAAAGGCTTATTTAAGCAATCGTATCTAGGTCTAAAATCTTGGCTTACTTGACCAATCTCTACAGATCTACAATCTAGGTTTACCTAATGAAAAGAGTTTTACGTTGATCTCCAAATTAATAGATTCTCGATTTGAACCCCCCACGATCAAACATTCCCCGCACTGTCTCCATAAGGCAACGCATAATATCTTCCGACTTTAGTCTTGGGCCCCGTTTACAATATAGCCTTGCTGGTGAAGTTGGACTTCAAGAAACATTCTCATTCAATCAATAGATGATTATAGATCTAGTAGCTTTATAGTGGTAAATAAATCGGGTGTCATTTGAGTATAAAGCATCTGGCTCCCTGTTTGTTATTCCTGAGCTCTACCAACTGGGTTGGGTGGAGCCCTCTACTTAAATAACCAGCTAACCTATGGTCCTGTTGATCTTTTATTTTTAGTCTCTTTCCACCTCCGAATCTGTGTGTGTGTGTGTGTGTGTGTGTGGTGTTGGTTCTGAATTTTCGATTCCTTAAGTAAATGCGGTTAATCAGTTGTAAAATCATGATTTCTAACATTAAATTCGCACTAGTTCGATATATTGAGTAGTTACGGTTCATTGATATATTTTCTGAAAGGCGTTTTGTTGGTTTACAAATGCTATTTCTTCTTTACAATGGGTTCGATAGTTTCAGTTGTCGATTTATTAATCTTTGTTGGTTTCGAATTTTATAATGTAGTTTCGCTTTGTTTGTTTAAATAATTATTTAATGTCTTGAGAAGATACAATTTGTTGGAGTAGAGATCTATTTTTAGATAGATTCATATTGTTTGTTTAGAGCGACTATTTTTTGTGTAGATTTGAATTGTTTGTTCAAAACTTTAAACATTTTTTAATAATACCTCTATTTTTTTAGAATGCCTCTAATTTTTTAAGAATTCGTCTATAAGTATAGACAAAAGGACATGTTGCAGTATAAGATCCAACATTGGAACTTAGAATTCTTTAAACTAGGAGGGTGAGGGAGTGAGTGAGTGACTTGATTTCTCAATGTCCTACGTCAGCAGAAAGGCCATATTGTGGACGGTTGCTATGACTAGCATTTGACAATTTTGCTTTCTGCCTCAAACATACACTGCGTTTATTCCACGACTCGTGGGTATTTAACCGATGACGTTTCGATTTAATACGTTAGCCCTTAAGTAGGGGAGAGTAAGAGATAGAGAGAGAGATAGAGAGAGAGAGAGAGAAAGACAGAGAGGGGGAGAGGGAGAAAGACAGGCAGACAAAGAGGAAGAGAAACAGGCAAACAGACAGAGACAAAGATAGAGACAGACAGAAAAGGTATAGAGAGAGGAGAGAGGGAGTGAGGAAGATAGAGATAGAGAGAAAGGGGATATAGAGAAAATAGAGATAGAGAGACGAGCAAACAGACAGAGAGAAAGATAGAGAGAGAAAAGGGGATAGAGACAGAGACACAGACAGATAGAGAAGGAGAGAATTAGAGAGAGAAAGAAATGTTCTCCCATACAACAAACACATTCCGAGCTAAACAGAAACCATGTTTGGGGTGTTTGTCTTGGGCACGGTTAGCAAGTATCGCCTGTTCTTTCTGACTCATCTTTCTGTTTGTGAGGGCAGGTGTAGCATCACAGGGCAAAACAAATGATGATTGGACAATTTGTTACGTTAGGATGCCTTCATCTTTCTTCGGTACCTGGGCTGTATGCATAATTAGTTAGCTATGTGGAGTGGCGAAGTGAGCTGTTTGATGCGAGAAGGCGTTGTGGGAACATCTTTTGAAGTAGAGAGGGGAGATAGAGAGGGAGAGGGGGGGGAGCAGTCAGAGGCAGATAGAGAGGGAGAAATAGAGACAGGCAGATAGACAGACAGACATGCAGACAGACATACAGACTGACAGGCAGACAGACAGACGGACAGACAGAGACAGACAGACAGAGAAAAAGACAAGACATACAGAGAGGAAGAGAGACAAGACAGAGACAGAAAGGGAGACACAGACACATACAGAGGGATAGACAAGTAGACAGTCTATCTTATGAGAGCTGTTTGTGTAAGGTCGGGCCGACACACAGGTTTGTTGAATCCAAACAATAATGGCGATAGTTGTTTTGTTATTGATATTCGCAATATGATCTTTTTACATCGTGATGTTCTAATGTATTTGTTTTAATAAATAATTAAGGAAGGTCTACCATTAATTTACCATTTCTTTTTTTCCTGATTATTTTTTTCGATAATCTATATGACCTGCCGAAAACAGACCTTTTTTTTGTTTGTTTGTTTCCTTGCGTAATATAATGAATCAAGTAGAATAATAGTGCATATTATTATAGTCTGTTACAGCGTTTACCACTCAGTCACCTGATATTGCTGGAGTTGTTTAGCGTCCAAAATCAGCACTGAGAAAGCAATCATTATTAAGTGGACGGGTCCCAAGACTAACATCAGATGTTCTGACAATTTTACGTGCTGCTTCGCAGACAGTGCGGGGATACCATAACTCCTGTCTCAACCAGTCAGATCATGCTGATGACGAGCCAACCAGCTGGGGGAAAATCAGACAAATACATTTTTGAACCATGGTAGGCTTTTTAACCAGGGGCGTCCTGACTGGGAGTTCAACGCTCTAACACTGCGCCAGTCCGCCCCACAATCTAACATTGTTATGTACAAGGTTCTTTGTTCTTGTACAAGAAATGCTTGCATTAGGTCAAGTCGATACACAGGCATGTCTAATCAACACAACAATGACGTCGATCTTGTTTTCATTGATGAATTCATCAAGATTGATATTCGATAATCATTGAAACGCCGGTATCGATCCTGTCCATGACAGCCCCGTTGGGTTTGCCCATGATTTAGATAGTCGTGACGAGGAAGTCAAGCCTGTGAATCGGGCGAGCTGTCAGAGTTGTGAAAAGGAGTTCAAGAAATCGATATCTGTTTGCACTCTGTGAACTAGAAAGAGCTTGTCTTAACAAACGATTTTTTTGTATAATACGAATGGGACTGTGATGTGTGTGGTGCTAATCGTGCATATGACCTCTCGGGTGTGGTGTCATGTACATAGCGAACTGTGGTGTGTATTGTGTCATGTACATAGGGAACTGTGGTATGTATAGTGTCATGTATCTAGAGAATTGTGATGTGTATTGTGTCGAATACATAGGGAACTGTTATGTATGTGGTGTCATTTACATAGGGAACTTGATGTGTATGGTGTGATGTACCTAGGGAACTGTGGTGTAAATTGCTTCATGTACCTAGTAGTGGTTTTTAGCAATGTTTGGTACTTTTTGGTATTGATATAGACGGAGGTGTATTTAGAGAGAAACAGAAACTAAAGACAAAGATATGTAGAAAGAAATTGCGAGAGACCAACACAAAAGAAGCTTCTCAGTCTTATTTCAAGACCAAGGTAGCCGGACCTTGGAGTCATGGTGTTATTTATTGAAATGCTCAACGATTTCAATTATTGAGATTTATTATGAGCCTTCTTCTTCTTTCTTCATTTTTAACTACCGTCACGTTTTTTTTCCAGCACATAAGCGATTTTGAAAGTGTGTCCATGAAAATATTCGAGTGTGTTGGTTTTTGTTGTTTTGTTGTTGTTGGTTTTTTTTTTTGGATTTTTTGTTTTAGGGGGTTGTTGTTCTTGATTGCTATTGTTGTTTATGTTTCTGTTGTTTGTTGTTGTTTTGTTTTGTTTTTTGCTTATGTTTTGGGCTTTGTTTTTTTGTTGGTTTTTTTGTTGTTGTTTTTTTTTTTTGTTGTTTTTTTTTGTTTTTTTTTGGGGGGGTGTTTTTTCAGCTTAAAATAATGAGCTGGACCGGACCGCTTAAACAGAATTTTCCTTTTTTTTTCTTAGAAATTTTTTGAAAGATCAATAATGTTTTAGAGTGCATTTTTTTAAAGGGTCGGTACCCTGAAGGTTTAAGTTTAAGATTCCCGACCCGACCTCCAATCTGACATGTTTATGGGACTTTGCTTTGGACTCCAGCGGAACTTGCTCGTAAAGTATGGTGCTAAAAATAAATAAGGAGATTCTAAATCCAAAGGAAAAGTAGAAAGAGGACAAAGATTGACGGAAATAACTAGCATAGGTACAAGTGTTGATAAGATGTTGAGGTGGGAGGGGGTGGCCGAAAGGTAAAAATTGAAAGAGAAAGAATGAAAGTAGCAATTTGAAAGAGGGAGAATGAAATTAGCAAATTGAAAGAGGGAGAAAAGTAGCAGATTGAAAAAGGAAGAATGAAAGTAGCAGATCGAAAGAGGAAGATTTAAAAGGGTGATTTAAAGAGAAGAGATTTTAAAATGAATATTGAAAGAGAAATGTTGGAAAAGCAAAGAGAAATCAAAGTGAAAGGAAGAGAAAGAGAAAAAAGTACAAAAGAAAAGGGCAGACCTTTCATTGTAAAGCGTTACTTCTCAACGTCTTGGCTATTTTGAAATCGGTCTCACTCTGCCTTATACTCACTGTTTAATATTTGATTTAGTTTAACGTCAACCAAAATGACAATTCTAGAGAACCCATTGTAAGATAAATATCGCTCTGTCAATAGAATAAAAATCCTAGCTCAATATCCTAGTGCCATTAACTAAAAAAAAATCTTTGACGTAAAGAATTTCATTGTTCGATCCAATTTTTCACAATAATTACCTTTGAAAAGTTAATGCATAGTTTTCCCTAAAGATAACCAAACCGTTTTGTTGGCTTTTCTGGGTTGTTTTTTTTAATGAATTTTAAACTTTGTTTGCCGATATCAATCGATCGATGCACCGGGGTTTTCACTGAACTAGATCGATAATTATAATCGATTTTACCAACACACAAAAACCAATAGCTATCCGATTGACTTTGTTTGTTCTCTTCTTTTTCTTCTCAGGCATAAAGGCTTCAGAAAGGACTGTCCTGACGGAAAGCTAACCCTGGAGGTAACTTGGTATTTTACCCTTATTTTGTTCCTGGTTATTGTTTCGTTGTTTTTTTTTACGTCTAACTTCAGCATCTAGACGTCTAACTTAAGCATTTAGACCATACTGTGTAATGCTTCACAGCATAAACAAGCTAAACTTTTTTTTTAATTAGATCTATCTCGAAACCTACAGAGGGAATAAAAGATGAAAACACAAGACGATATGCAAAATAGAAATCGCAGTGGTGGGACGTACTTGTATAATATTTATTTAGATTTTAGTGTAGTATATATTGTATACTTTGAAATGTGAATTTGCAAGGAGTTGCGGATTAGAAGACATGAACTCAAACTAATAATTTGTTATGGGTTCAAGTTAACTCATCAGTTTCTGCCTTGTTTATACCACAAAAATGTGTGTCTTTGGTAAATCTGCGAAAAAAATATATTAATACTATTTTGAGATAAATGTAAAATAGTATAGATCATCGGAGAGGTGAACAAAAACCGTCAGAATATTTAGAAACATGTACAAAATAGGAATGCCCTATAGTCTAAAGTATAATGTTTTGCAGCTGGTCATGTGTTGATGGCTCTTATTTAATGTTGGCTGCAATAATCATATCATCATCGATGGTTTTTGTTGTTGTTGTTGTTGTTGTTGTTGTTGTTGTTGTTGTTGTTGTTGTTGTTGTTGTTTTGTTGTTGTTGTTGTTGTTGTTGTTGTTGTTATTATTATTGTTGTTGTTGTTTTTATTTTGTTTTCTTCAAAACATTACTTTTATTTTCAATTTTTTTATATAAGGAACAATTTAAATAATGATTGTATGCACACCCGTTTCTCCAGGTGCCTTTTTATGTAAAAAATAATCCCTTTTATCGGGATAACAATCCCTAACGTTTCTGATACAAAATCTCTTTTTAAACTAGCCTTCATATCTGTGCTTTTTTGTTATCTGGCAGATAAAAGATTTGGTGAATAACCGGTTTGCAACCTGGGGATCAATCAAATTTATTGCCATTTCATTATGTTTTTTCCTCTTTGAAGATCTTAATAACGTCTTCAGAACTCGCGATAAGCGCATTAGAAATGATGTATGCAAAATAGAATAAACTGTTTCTTTGTTTTTGCTTTTAAACTTTTTTTTTCAAAAAAAACTTTTACCTTTTAATTATTCATAAAGTTAAGCCTTCGTATGATATTGATGTTTTAAACATTTTATTATGGAAACTAGGTTTTAATGTTTTGTTTGGGGCGGGGGGGTTGTTTGTTTGTTTTGTTGTTTTTTGTTGTTGTTTTTTGTTTGCTTTTTTGTTTTTTGTTTTTTTTTTGGTGTAGGCGCATGTGTTTCTTTAATAGCGTTTCATTTTTATAATCATTTTGTTGCTGTTTTTTCTTCATCTTGTGATCAGGGTTTCACAAAGATCTACCAACAGTTCTTTCCCTTTGGCGACCCAAGCAAATTCGCTAACTTTGTGTTCAACGTGTTCGACGAAAACAAGGTGAGTTAAAGAGGGGAGAGAGAGAGAGAGAGAGAGAGAGAGAGAGAGAGAGAGAGAGAGAGAGTACGAAATATATAGAGGGCACGGTGGAAAATGCGAGGGATAGAAACTTGAGAAAAGGAAAGAGTGGGAGAGAGTGACAGTCAGAAAGTATGGGAGAGAAGAGAGGGAAAACGAAATATAGGAAGGCTTTACATCGAGAACGTGAGGAAAAGTAGTTTGGGAATGAGTGAGTGACTGCGAAAGAGAAAAAGGGGTGAGACAGGATTACAGATAGACAAACAAATATATAGAAGAGGAGGAGTTTGAAGAGTGGGACCATAATGCCAAACGCAAAGAGCAATACCAATGATGTTTGTTGTTGTTGTTGTTGTTGTTGTTGTTGTTGTTGTTGTTGTTGTTGTTGTTGTTGTTGTGTTTGTTGTTGTTGTTGTTTGGTTTATGTTTTCTTACAAAAAAAAGAAGAAATGCTTCTATTTGTACAAAAAAGCCATTGCATTCGTTGACAATTCGTTTGGATTACTAGGGGTTAAAAACGGACCAAAGATTCCTTTTTACCCCAAAAGATTATAGTTTCAGGTTCTTATTTTACGCCTAGGTCCGATAGATTACAATGTGTCTCTAGTTACGACCAGTATTAGGGCCACATGATTCTGGCTATTCTAGTCTGCTCTACAACCAGTGTCTTGTGGTCGAAATGAGACCCTGAAATTTTCCCAACCAGACATGTTACGATGGGAGGTAATTACGGAAAAAATACACTACAATTACATTGCCAGGAGTTACGTCCCGTTTTAACGGCTAATTCATTATGCGATCGCTGAATAAAGAGTGGTTTCCCTTGTTATTAGTCAACAGCGCCGCGAACTGTCTATTTTACTCCCCATGTCGCCGGTCACCATTAGAGACTTTGCGATTAAGCGGCTCATAGTCAATACGAAGACGATTGGTGAGGGAATTTACACAAGATTCCATCATGGCTCTATATAAGACATACGGAGTAAATAAGGGGTGGAAAAATCCGTTCCACAGGATAGCGTTTATGTCATCTATTCTTTTGCGTGGATCGCAAACTTAGTATTGGGTAGCGCGCCATAATTACAGTGGTTCTCACACTGGTTCCCAAGTGAGGCTAAAACATAATTATCAGTGAATGAGCAAGTTGGTCCTCTTTAAGCCCTCATGCTCATTCCATGTTTTGACGTAGGTTTTAGATAGATCTATAAATAGAGAAAACGTATTTTTTCGTTTTTCATTTTCCGTTATTACTGTGATTTTACCGGCCGCAGTTCGGGTTTCAAGAGTTAATATCCAACGTCAAAAGGAAACCTATAATGTGACCAGATCCCAAGACTTACGTCTAACAATTATTGAGTTTTTCACGTAAGTTCCAAAGAGAAGCTTAAATATGACCATTAGTTAGTGAGTTAATTTCTTAAACTCCAACATTAGGAGCAAAATATATATTTCAGCTGGGCTCCAAGACTGGCGTCTTACAATGACAGTGGATGTAGCTCCTCTTATGTTCCAAAGAGGAGCTAAAAATATCAATGAGTGGTTGACCTGATTTCTTAAAGTCCAAAATAGGCAGTGAAGCTATATTGAGGCCGGGTCCCGTGACAAACGTCTAACAATTACGGAATATCACTGTCTAGAATTGTTTTCTGCTTAATCTGATGAAACTTTTTTTCTGTGTGCAAAGAACCAGATAGCATGGACAGAATTGTTCTTGTTGTTGTTGTTATTGTGTTTATTTTGTTGTTGTTATTGTTGTTGTTGTTGTTGTTGTTTGTTTGTTTGTTCAATTACTCCTATTATTATCATTGCTGTTGTTGTATTTATAATTATTACTATCAATATCATTGTTGTTGTTGTTGTTGTTGGTTTTGTTCTTGTTGTTGTTGCTGTTGTTGTTGTTATTATTATTATTATTATTATTATTATTATTATTATTATTATTATTATTGATATCACTATAACTAAGCATTGCCAGCAGAATTCTTAAATTCTTGTATATTGATATTAGCTCCTCCCAACAACCCCTAAAAATACATTTTTGAAAAAAACGAAATCTAAAATGTATCACATGTGTCAACAATTTTTCCATTGTCTCTTCAGGATGGTTTTATTTCTTTCGGAGAATTTCTGCAGGCCCTATCAGTTACGTCAAGAGGAACTGTGGAGGAGAAGTTAAAATGTAAGGAGTTGTAACAACTGATAATTTACGTTCTTTGAAATTAGTTGTTGTTTTGTTTTTTAAGAACATTGAAAACATAGCGTATCTCCTCATCTTTAAAAAAAAATAATGAAAGAAAAATGTTTTGCCTGTACCAAAACAAGGCAGTGTAAGTTGAGTAAAATGAAATTAAATAAGCTTCAAGCAATTCTTCTCTACGTTTTATTTTTTGTTCAATTATATGGAGATCTTTTTCATCGATTTATTCTACTACTATGTCTACTATCTTGTGCCAATCTTCTCTGTTTTTTGTTGTCTATTGATCTATCTATCTATCTATTGACCTATCTATTTATATATCTGCTTATCTAATTATCTATATATCTATATATCTATTTAACTATTTATATATCATTTATTTGTATTAATTAATTCTGGCTAAATCTTTAAAAAGATCTAGCCTGGTGAATAATCACTATAACCATTTTTATTTTTATATATTAACAATTTCTCTATCATTGTCTATTCCTAATATCAAAAATATGTACTATTAATGTCGATGGCAGCCTCCCGATCTCACTATGGCCGCTATATTGTTTTTCACAGGGGCATTCCGCCTGTACGATTTGGACAATGACGGTTTCATCACTCGAGAAGAACTGCTGGACATAGTAGACGCTATCTATAGGATGGTGGTATGTTGTGCTATGAGGGATGGTTGTTGTTGTTGTTGTTGTTGTTGTTGTTGTTGTTGTTGTTGTTGTTGTTGTTGTTGTTGTTGTTGTTGTTGGGTTGGTTTAACGTCCAACAGCAGCACTACGAGGGGTGTTCACTATGTTCTTAGCATGACAATGAAGGAATAAACCCAGAGACTTAAAATTTGGCACACTTACGTTTATTTCTCTACATAGTCACCCTGCGTAGTTACACATTTCTGCTACCTGTCCTTGACCTTCAAAAGTCCTTGAGAGTAAAACGTGTCATTTTGCGCTTGAAACCACTCTTCCACAGCAGAAATCGCATCTTCAATGTCTTCAAAACGGCGCCCTTTTATGGATTTCTTAAGGTTTGGGAACAGACAGAAGTCTGATGGAGCTAAATCCGGTGAATATGGTGGATTGGGAAGAATTTCATAGCCACACTGATCAGCTGTCTCAACGGCTTGTCGTGCTCGATAAGCAGGAGCGTTATCATGCAAAAGCAGGTCTCCGTTTCGAAGCTTTCCCCGTCTTCTTCTTACTAATTCAGATCTCAGTCTTTTTAGCAACCCTGAATAATACTCTCCAGTGATTGTTTTCCCCTTTTCCATGTAGTCAGTCATTATGATGCCCTCACAGTCCCAGAAACAAGACAGCATGACCTTGCCACTTGATTGTGTGACCTTTGCTTTCTTTGGTGGGGACGATGAGGGTCTTTTCCATTGCATAGACGCGTTTTTCGGCTCTGGATCGAATTGATAAATCCGAGTCTTATCCATGGTTACAATTTTTTGAAAGAACAAGACGTCATTTGCTTCTAACCGAAGAAGATGTTTGCAACAATCAGCCCTCTCTTTCTTCTGATCAGCGGTCAATAACCTTGGTACCCATCGAGCTGAGACCTTGTTCAGATTGAGGTGATCATGAAGAATCTTTTCAACTGAACCTACGCTGATCCTGGTTTCACTTGCTAACTGTTTGACTGTTATTCGCCTGTCCTGCTTTACTAGTCCCTCAACAGTGGACACGTTTTTCTCAGTCACAACAGATGTTGGCCGGCCTTCGCGAGGTTCATCCATCACTGACAAAAAGCCAGATTTGAACTTTCTCACCCAATGAGTCACCGTACTGTAGTTAGGGCACTTTTCAGCATAAACTTCTACCATCTGTTGATGAATTTCCGTGGGGGTTTGTCCTTTTAAGTGAAGGAATTTGATGACAGAGCGATATTCAACGGCTTCCATGGCAGACAATTTGTAAACAACAAATGACAACTTCCTAGGGGTTGTTTTACTTGATGCGCTAAAAGGTGCAGAAAAAAAATTCCGATTTTCCCCAAATTTTGCATGCCGTGTTCAACATAGATGATCTAGCTACCCACAAAATTTCTTTACTCTAGTACAACTGCTTCAAGGTCAAGCTAAGGACATAATGAACACCCCTCGTATATAGGTTATATTGTGGACGGGCCCCAATCGGAAGTCGATGTTCTACCCTTGGACCACCGCGCCCCCCTGAGCGCTGGTACTTTGTGTTACATACTGTTTTAGACTTACTTGCAGCCTCTATAATGAGAATATGATGTCTCTTCTTTGTTTGTTTCTATCTATGTCTATCTCTGTCTCTCTTTCTCTCTCTCTCTCTCTCTCTCTCTCTCTCTTTTTCTCTATCTGTCTTTGTCTATGATTGTCTCTATCTACAGGATGGTGGTATGTACAATGAGCGCTGGTAATTTGTGTTACATACTGTTAGAGACTTACTTGCAGCTTCTATAAGCAGAATATGCTGTCTCTTCTCTGTCTGTCTCTGTCTCTTCCTCTCTCTCTCTCTTTCTTTCTTTCTCTCCCTGTCTGCCTTTGTCTATCTCTGTCTCTGTCTCTGGACAGGGTGGACGCTATCTACAGGATGGTGGTATGTACTATCAGGGATAGTACTTCGTACTACCTACTGTTATAGACTTACTTGCAGCCTCTATAAGCAGAATATGTTGTCTCTTCTTTCTTTGTCTCTGTCTCAGCATATGTCTTTGTCTATGTCTCTGCCTCTCTCTCTTTCTTTCTTTCTCTCTCTGTTTATCTTTGTCTATGATTGTCTCTGTCTCTGGACATAGTGGACGCTATCTACAGGATGGTGGTATGTACAATGAGCGCTGGTACTTACTTGCAGCCTCTATAAGCAAATATTCTCTCTTTCTGTCTTCCTCTCTTCCTCTCTCTTCTCTCTTTTTCTCTGTATGTCTCTCTCTCTCTCTCTCTCTCTCTCTCTCTTTCTTTCTCTCTCTCTCTCTCTCTCTCTCTCTCTCTCTCTCTCTCTCTCTCTCTATCTATCTATCTATCTATCTATCTATCTATCTATCTAGCTATCTAGCTATCTCTCTTTTTACTCAAAATGCAGAGACCTATCTTTATAGCGTGTAGGAAAACTTAAATAGTTTTCGCTTTCGTTTCAAATTCTTTTTATGCTATTTTAGGCTCTCTCTCTCATAGGGTCCTAACAAATAGGGATCTGTCCACAATATAACCTATGTAGTACTGATATTCGATGTTAAGACACAAACTCAAATCAACTCACGCTCATACGGGGACATTTTTGTCTCTTCCTACAGGGTGAGTCGGTGACGCTACCTGAAGAGGAAAACACACCAGAGAAGCGGGTCAACCGGATATTTTCTGTGATGGATAAAGTAAGCCGATTACATTAAATTAGTCGAATACATTTTTTTGAAACCCGAAAGTGACAAAACTCTCTCTCTCTCTCTAGATACATGAATAAGGCATATAGAACTATGTTATTCTTTGGTCATGGTATTAAAAAAAAGAAGCACAAATAATGAATCAAAATATTTTATTCGAAACAGATATTTTTTGTGTGTGTTTCAGCATCTTTTTCTGATTATATCACATATCTCACTCTACCTGCTCTCTCTCGCTCTCTATCTGTATCTGTCTCTCTCTTCGCTCTCCTTTTATTTCTCAATCCATATCTTTTTATCTGTCTATCTTTCTATCAGTGTTTTCTATCTATCTATCTCTTTCTCTTTCTCCCTCTCAATCTTTTACGGTGGATTGGTTACATCTTTCTCTCACTCACTCTATCTTTCTCTCTCTCTCTCTCTCTCTCTCTCTCTCTCTCTTGTTCTCTCTCTCCCTCTCACTCTATTTCTATCTCTATCTACCTATCTATATATCTACATGCATTTGTCTACATAATTATTTATTTATATATCATATATTTTCTACATTATATTTTAATTGGTTGTTTACCTTTAGCATTTACAACCCTCACTAATCCCCCTTTCCATCCCCCCCCCCCCCCAAACCTTTTTTACTCTTTAAATAACACTCCCTTTCTTCATCCGCAGAACAAGGACGACATGCTAACTTTCGAAGAATTCCTAGAAGGATCTAAAGAAGATCCGACCATCATCCAGGCCTTAACCCTATGTGACTCTGGTCAAGCTTGACCTACCAAATAGAGTTCTTCATCTTAGCCATCCTCCTTCAACTCAAAGCACATTTCAAACGTATCACCCCCAGATCCAAACCAAACATACCCATTACACAATTACTTTTACCCAACTCAACCCATCCCATCACACCATTACCTTCACCCGACCCAAACCATCACATCATAACCCATCACATCATATCCCATCACACCATTACTTTCACAATACGCAACCCTAGGGTAGTGTGGTAATGAAAGTGCCGACCCAACCCATCCCAACCCATTACATCACACCATTACTTTCACCCTGACTCAACCTATCCCATTACACCATTACTTTCACCCGACCCAACCCACCCCATCACACCCCATCACACCATTACTTTCACCCATCCCAACTCACCCCATCAAACCATTACTTTCACCCGACCCAACCCATCCCATCACATCCCATCACACCATTACTTTCACCCGACATAACCCATCCCATCACATCCCATCCCACCATTACTTTCACCCGACCCAACCCGTCCCATCACACCATTACTTTTACCCGACTCAACCCATCCAATCACATCCCATCACACCATTACTTTCACACAAAACAAAAGTCCCAAGTGACATAACACCATTCCCACTATGAAACCATACATTATCTCCCGAAACAATCGTCAGTTTATAAAACTACTTTGGTCAACCTTAACCTGAGCAAAAAAAACCCTTACCTCTCAATCACATGATTATTCATAAAACTACATGGTCCTAAAGAAGGAAGATGCTGTACTGAATACAAGATCATTTACTACCAATGTGGAACACACATCAGAGGCAGCTTCCCTTGAAATGTGCTAAATTATTAGCAGCATCAGTAGCAGTGAAGCAGTAGCACCAGCAACAACATCATTATCACCACCTCCAGCAGCAGCAGCAGCAGCAGCAACAACAACAACATCACCAGCGTTCATCTCTCTAACATTCTAATCATTATAATTATTTCTTCTTTATGTCAATATGTGTGTTTGTGTTTTTGTTGTTGTTGTTGTTGTTGTTGTTGTTGTTTGGGGGGTTGTTAATTTTTTTCAGCTGTTTTATCTAAATCAACAAAGCGTGTTGTCTTTCCCCTCACTATATTTATTAATCATCATTCTTTGAAATTATGAACAGAAAGGTGTATTTGTTATGCCCATTAAATCAACTTGAATGCGCGTTTTGTTTTTATTTTGGAAAATTCAGTTTAGAATAACTAAGATTACAGACATAGTGGTGTGATATGTTTGAGGGTTATAACGAAAGAGAGAGCAAAGACAGGTAAAGGGAGAGAGAGAGACAGAGAGAGAGATAGAAAGATAGAGAGAGAGATCTAGAGAGATAAAGAGAAAAGAGATAGTTCAGAAAAGATAGCGACAGAGAAAGAGAAAGAGAGAGAGAGAGAGAGAGAGAGAGAGAGAGAGAGAGAGAGGTCAAGTTCGAGTTATCGCTGTGCGATAATTATAAGGCTATTTTTTTTTTAATTCTAAGCCTTTTTGGTGACGTTAATTAATTTATAGATCTGTAGGATGAATGAGAGCCCATTTTTGGCTAACATTAGTTTTTTGTTGTCATGACTTGTTTTCATGTTTTCAAGTTGAAATTATGCATACACTAAATCTTCTGTGAAAGGACTGGCAAGCGCAGGGTCAGCTAAGTCTCAGTCTCTAAGTATCATAAGTTTGAGTTAGAGCCCTTTAAACATTGGCCAAAAAAAACTTCTTCATTGTCCCTATTTTTTATTTTGAAATGGAAAATTGTTATTTCTTGGTCTAAAAGTGATAGAGTTATATGTTTTTTCAACCTCTTAAAGTATAATATGATGCTTTCTAATACATTCTAGTTTACTCAAAGAGGAAAAAATATGACTTGAGCCTGGTTAATCGCGAAGGCATTACAAATATATTAGCAAATAAACACATTGACTTGGTGTCATGAAAGTTCTGATGAATACTTAAAGAGAATGTCCTTGTTTGTGAACTTTTCGAAGATAATGCAATTTCGCACTAAGGCATGTCTGCATACAAGATATCTTACATCAAACTTGAAATCTAAAATAGATGTAACGTAGATAGCAGTGCTGTTAACTTTTTGCTCTGAAGTTAACGCCCAACTTACAGTGCGTTCAAATCCATTATTGGTTAGTATAATAAGCTATGTTGTTTTAATACACTGCATAGATTGGTAAATCATATATGTACACTGCAGCTGGTCATTATAGTTATACGCGTTCTCATTGTATGTTATCTGAAGTTTTACTACCAATTGACTGAGTACATTTGTATGTGTGGGATTTATACAAGTTTTTATTGCTTTTATTTTATGTTACTATGTTGCGGGCTGGTTTCACCGCACTATGACAAAATTAACCATTATTATGAATATTATTATTATTATTATTATTATTATTATTGTTGTTGTTGTTGTTGTTGTTGTTATTTTTTTTATTATTATTACTATTTTCATTTTTGTTGTTTATATTATTATCGTTGTTGTTGTTGTTGCTGTTGTTGTCGTTGTTGTTGTTTCTGTTGTTGCCCTTGTTGTTGTTGTGGGTGATGATGTTGTTGTTGTTATTATTATCATTCTTATTATAATTGTCATTATTATCATTAATATGGATTTTGGTCCCCTGTTCCAACTTTTACGCCTATTTTTCCTTGGACTTTTTATCGCGTTTGCAGTGCTCTAAATCCAAAAAAAATATTATTATCATTACTATTACATATTTTCACTTTGACTGTTCCTTTGTCGCTCAAACTTATTAATGCTTATCTCCTGCTTTTATACGTTGGTTTTATTGTGGTCTTTTTATAATAAGGTTTATTTTTAGCTTTTTAATTTCTTTCTAAATCATTTTATTCTTGTTTGGTTTTTTTTTATGTAATGTTTGGTCTGTGAGTTTACACGTTTTTCTTCTCCCGTAAAAATGGTTGTTTCGCGGATTTGAGTAGGATTATTAAATAAATACCTTCACCATTGTTCTTATCAGAATCTCAAAGTGACATTGTGTGTCTTTGGGGTCTAAATTGCCTTTATACAAACTGGATTTCTTTTGAGTGTGTGAATGTTGAGGCGCATCATTCATGATAAAAAAATGTAATGTACAATCATGTAAACGTTACTTTATTACGAATTTTTTTTATGAAATCCTCTCTTTAATTTAGTTTATAGCATAATATTTGTGTTATCTGCCTCGATAAAGTCTTGTTGGATAGTTGATTCTTTTATTTCGTTCATCAATATGCTAACCTTGATGTTTATTCCGTGGAAAATCACAGAAGATTAACCGTTTGAATATAAATGTGTGATTAAATCTGCGAAGGGTGGAAAAAACATAATCGATTCAAACTTTATCAGGAATCCCTGTGTAGTGTCTAACGTCGCAAGCACACTAACAAATTACGAAGACTAGATCACTAAGTGGGCAAAATCGTGCTGAAGAAAGAACAATCCATGCAATTGCAACGCTAGGGAAATGGTAGATATAGAATTTTCTGGTGAGGGCAGTCTTACCTCTCCTCTTAGAGGACGAAAAATATAATTATTTGAAAGAGCGCCACTTCAGCTGGTTCCAAAATCCTTCAGTTTGGAGAGAAATATTTTACAAAGGCAAAGAGCGAGGTGTGGATTTATTGAGCGATATTTGTTTTATCTTTTAGCCCAATTAAAGGTGATTTAGGCAATACGATGACCAGTAATTCAACAAACATTACTACGCATCAGCAAGAGAAAATATCGCCAAAATTTGAATTACTTTGTCGCGTGAGATAAAATTGTTTCTTCTCTTCGCTGACATTTTTTAAAGGGGAAAAAATGATGCATTACATTGGTTCAAATACCGAAGTTAAGGTCTCAAGAAGATTACCCACAGATCCTTCGAACTGACTAGATTATAAACACATTTTCCCAATCGGATTATTTGTTTATAAGTTACTAGTATGAAAATTTCTTTTTTGGCCAAGTTCGAGCCCTAGTGATTTCGCTCCGTACTGGTTGTGTCAGTGTCAGTTTAATGTGACCGGCTGAGACAGAAGTCATGGCATCCCCGCCCGTCTTGTGTGTGGCACACGTCAAATTATCAGACGTCACTCTTAGGGCCCGTCCACAATATTGCCTATATAGTGCTGATGTTGGACGTTAAAACCAATTCTCAACTCTTCTTTGGCGCGCCAATCGTTTGTTGTTGTTGTTGTTGTTGTTTTTGTTGTTGTTGTTGTTGTTGTTGTTGTTGTTGTTTTTTCGAAACGATCATTAATAATGAGAATGATTGATGAAATGCTTCAATATAATGTAGGTATGAATGTGTATATGTGGACTCTTTTTTCTGTGCGATTGATTAAACACAATGTTTGTACTGATTCATTAAACACAATGTACACTGTATCATTTTAGGTTTAAGATGAGAATCTGCTCTGTGAATGAATGTTTACCGAAATGGCCTTTTTGTCGGAGAACTGATTTCAGTACTATGTGCATAGCGTTTGTATTGGTGCATGATTGTATGCTGAGGTTTTCAATTAAAAGAATATAACAGGCCAAGTTACCGAAGTGGACAAACATTTGTACTAGAATTATTGTCATAGTAAACTTAGTATGAACTAAAATGAGCTATATTTCTAAACCATTTAGAACAGTTTGTATTTTAATAGTGTGAGCTGTGTGGTCTGAACAAAACGAACTTTCTGGATATCAATCTGTCCTTACTTTTGTAAGAATTAAATGTGTCTTTTTGGCATGACAGAAAAAAAAAATTTGGCAATTTAATAATATGACCTAAGACTTTTTTAGAAACAGGTCATTGTAAGTTATTTGAGCTGATCAAAAGGTGTTTAATAGAAATATATTGATGTTACCCTTATAATACAGTTTATTCTGTTTCGCCTGAGTCAATTCGGTGACTTGATCTGCAAATAAGAGGGCCTCGATGTATACATGTTAGTAATTATTTTGTGGTTGGATTTCCAGGCAATCTCTCGAATTTATTGGACATTGCTTTAGAGTGAACTTATGACTATTGCTTATCGTTCTCATTATTTATTTCTGTTCAGATACGAATTGTAATAATACTTGTTTTGTTATCCAATCGTTGAATATTATATCGGTGAGTTTTTTCGACCCTTTGTTTTTTTTGCCGCCGACCCTATCCCAGAAACGTATTTCATTTCTCCAAACATACATGTACCTATTTTGTCAACTTACGTTTTTACCTCTCAAATTTGTTATGCTATGGTGATTGTTTTTTCTTCTTAATTTTGAATGTCCTTTCCTTCTACTGATAATTCATAATATTTCTGAAGAATTAATAACATTTTATGACTATCCTTGGAAAATCCTACGTGTTATTTCTTCCTATCCGGAAAGAAAATTAATGTTGTTGGTGTTTGTATTCTGTAAACTGTTGGTAGAACGCTCTACTGGCTACTTTATTGTGGGGATCAGTGTCGGTATAGTGTGACTAGCTGAGACAGGAGTCAAGGTCTCCCTGTTCTGTCTCGTGCGTGGCAGCAAATAAAATTGTCCGACATCAGTTTTGGGGCACGTCCACAATATAGCATATATATTGGTGACGTAGGACGCTAAGCACCTAACTCAACGTAACTCAATTAACTGTTGGTGAAATCTAAATGCTAAATCATAAAGATTAAATAAGATTAAGTTAAAAACGCAATTGTAGACACTAAAAAATCTTCTGAATTCATAGCCCATGCAAAAATATACCCATTGAAAATTGATTATCTAAGCCCAAGCCATACCGTAATTGAATCACTGTTGTTCTTCTGTTCGAGAGTTAGTAAATCTATAGATTTATTAAAGTGCATGAATAAACAACAACAACAAAATATTTTTTATTATTTAATTGTCTGAGCCACTCAAAAAACACGCAAATATCACATTTTGGTTTGAAAGACACTAATAATGCTTTAAATTCAAATATAAAAACAATAAAATAATACTATACGAAATTTTTAAACAGTACAAATTATAGTCAACAGTATTAAAACTTCATAAAATATCATTGGTGTCATGGATAACATGGATAAAGTATGCAGTCATTTGGATAAGGTTTACAATCAATTCATGTAAAAAGAGAAGAAACGTACACACCATTGAAATAAAAAAATCACAACTTTACTGCTTCCTTTTAAGTATACATATATTTCAAATTATGCATTACCACATAACTCTACGTTATCACAGAAATGTCATAAAAGTGTGTTATGATACTTCTTAAAATTGAAACATGGATCTTTTTTAAAGTGTAGTTCTTAAGAAAGAAAAATGTGCACCTAAAAAGCTTCATAAGTCTGTAGAAAAGTTTCATATGTTCATAACAATCAGATCTACTCATTGAGAGTTTAGAGGAATCTTTACATAGGCTTGTAACACATAATACTATAGGGAGCGTTACTTAAGTATACGAAATTCTTTTTACTGATACAGGTTTGAAAATGTGTTGATTTTCAAGATAACAAATCATGCTGTAAGTACGACATCAGTAAACACAATATTGTATGTGTAATATCAGTGTGAGAAAAAAATCAGCACAAGGGTGTAAATAATTTATGAAAGGCAACAGAATGTATGTTGTCGTTGTTTAAACGTCTATTTTTCTTCCTTTTTCAGTGACGGTGGGGTTGGGGGTAGATGAGTATGAACCCGAAATTCAGAATGGTATAGTCTATATAGAGAGCAATTCAATATCTGGTGTAGATTAGAGAATAGACATATGTGGGTAGTGCATGGAGTTGTTTGTTGTTGTTTTTTTTTTTTTTTTTAATAATTGCTTTGTTTTGCCTTGACACTTTTTTGCTCTTTGGTTTCCTCCATCACTTCCCAAAAAATAGAATTTGTGGATCAAGTGAAATAGTTATAAAAATCGTTTATGTCATGCAGACGACTAGGCAATGGGCTTTACAATGAAAAAATACTAATACTGAGAAGGCGAGCGCTAAGATACTTTATTAGGGGTACATGAGTTTTGAATACAGACTTGGAGTGAAAAAATGAAAGAGAGAGAGAGAGATAGAGAGAGAGGGAGAGAGAGAGAGAAAGAAAATAGAGAGAGAGACAGGCAGCCAGAGAGGGACAGAGGGAGAGATACAGAGGGAAATTACAGAAACAGAGTGAAATCGAGTAATGGAGAGAGGGAATGGGGATATTAAGTGGGTAGAGAGACAGAGACAGAGAGAGAAAAAATTAGTTGGAATAAAAGGGTACCAGGCTTATAACTTAAATATATCTCATTATTACATATAAAAAATAATAATTTCTTGTATAATGGTGTTGTTGAGACGAGATCGGTTGTAGTTACCCTGAAAAAGTGTTTTAATATTATTACTATTCTGATAATATAATAAAAACAAACAGTTTTGAGCGTTTGGTCATGACTTGGTTCAGTTCTCTTTTAAGTACGGAGATGATGTTAATTTTTTTTTTTCATTTTCAACAAAGAAAAAATATTCATAATTTCCTACTTATGGTTGTTTTCTGTTATTGATTGAATTAAACTATTTTAAGTTTTAAATAATTTTAAAAAGAAAAACAATAATTAAATTTTTTTTTAAATCCTTCTTTTTCATTTTGTGCATGAAATAATATTTGTGTTAAAATGATTTAAGAGTTATCAAATCGCACCACCAAAGTACTTGTTAAAATGATTTTTGAAATGTGGAGATAAGACGCATAACTAATAGTGCAATTTTTAAACTGTCACACATGCGGAAGTATCAGAGCCATAATTATATTTTTAGCCTTTAGACGTTGGTGAAAAGAAATTATAAATAGATTCATCTATTCTCTGCATTGAGTGAAATATCATGTATTTACATTCTCACATCGGCATAACATTTGACAAAAAATAAGAAAATTAAATTTAAGTAAATCAATATAGTTTCTGTTGTAAACGATATCTTTACATAAAGAAATTAACATACACGATTTGTCGATATATAAATATGGTTGTGGTTATCTTTTTGTTTACATTGTCATGGTCTTGACAGGAATATAAATAACGTATGCATCACATTTCATAAATCAAAGGGTACATGCCACACACATACTATTACCAATAACCTCTCTACATGCACTATTTAGACCCATCTTTGTTTAAAGTCTCCTTACATTATAAGGAAGAGAGGAAATCCTATTATTAGAACATGCAAGATTTAATTTTGATTGTGTTATATACCCTCAAGGCACCAATAGTTACTTGGAAAAAAATATAATGTAAAAAAGAAAAATTACCCTGATCAATGTAAATACTTATATGGAAAAAAAATAACGCCTGATATAAGTCAGTTTTGAAAAGCAGAGAAATTAGGCAAGATCATTGACTGTTTGTCCCTCATTGCATTTTATCATAATTATTTTAATAAGACAAGGGTATATATATCAATAGGATTAGACAGGCTAACACAAAAAAAAGAGAGAGAGAGAGAGAGAGAGAGAGAGAGTGAGAGAGAGAGAGGAGGAGGAGGAAGAGAATGTGTGGTTGTGAGGGGATTTCAGGAGGAGAGAGCAGGTGGAGACAAAAGGGTAGAGATGGGATGATATGAACAGGAATTAGAAAATAATCGCGTTCTTATGGCTATGCCATATTGGGATATTGGTTTAATACAAAGTTATTGTCTTTTTAATATTACGGGTCATTTCACGGGCAGCATAACATTACATAATTAAGACATTCTAGATCAATGTCTAAATCAAATTTTGAATACGTTTGGGATTATGTGTTTAGGAATACAATATAATATACGGATATTCGATAATATAATATCTGAGTCGCTATAATTATATGTAGTATTTGAGAAGTATATATATGAAGTCAAGAGTGTCGATAATTATTTTGATTAAAAAATCTGATGATTAACCCTATTAATTTTTAGTAAAAATCAGTACAAATGTCGGAGTAGTTCTCAAAAATTAATTGTGATCATACTTAAACTAAAAGAGAAGTAATCAGTCTGTTAAGGCAAGTTACAATGAGTAAAAAAATAATTTAAACTTGCATATTTTTTTGTTAAGTCAGGTCAACAATAATAATACATGCAAAAAAATAAAACTTATTTTATATGCTAATACTACTGAGAACAGCTAAGAAATAGAAATCGAAGGTGGGGGACAAGAAATAATTATAAAAGTTCCATGCAAGCTCACGATTTTTATTATGTGGTAAATTATATGGGGCACAAAAGTAACAAACTAGAAGGAAATGTGGGAGGAGGACAAAGCATGTGATATGAAGCACAATAAAAAAGGGCGAAAAGAACGGGATCAAAGTCTTGTACTTCAAAGGGTTTTTTTTTCTAAATAAAGAAGAGAAGAAAAGTTTTTAACCAAAGTCAATTTGGAATCTAAGTAGAATTCTAAAGCACAAATGAAAAGAATTGGTATGAGAATAGGAGGTGAACAAGAGGTAAGTGAGAAGTATTGAAAACAAAACAGTTACTATTAAAGAACCGTATTACATGGTGGTTCACTTCAATGAGGTATATTAAACAGGGGATAGCGTAATTGAAATAGTTTTATTGCAATGTAGCTTTGAGTTTTTTTGCCGTTCTTATGAAACTATTATGGTTATTATTATGATCTTTCTGTTATTTTTGTTTTATTCAATGAGCGAATTAAAACGACTAGATATATATATATATGTGTATATTTAAATATATATGGACAGTCATTCCTCCATCAAAGTTGATCATTGAAATATCCAATTATTTATTTACCAATTTGTACAATTGTTAAGGATATGGGATGTGATAATAATAATAATGAAGGTTACGTTGAGTTATTCCAGCATCGGTATAATTCGTGTAAATGGCTTTTTGAATGTAAAAACGACTTTCTCTAGACAACAATAGCTAAAGAAAAATACAGAGGAAGGTAAATATTTTAAATAATTTTATGTGCTACGGTTAAGTGCAACGTACCCTTTCCTGTGAAATAGAGGTAAGGGAGAAATACAAAAATGAATCAAATAAAGGGGAACAAGAAAGAAGTACAAAAATGAATCAAATAAAGGAGGACAATAAGGAAATACAAAAATAAATCAAATAAAAGGGGACAAGGAAAAAATACAACAATAAATCAAATAAATAGGGAAAGGGTGTTTCCTACTATCGCAAAAATGGGGGGCTACTCCAAACATAATATAAAGGAGGTGTATCTTGTATTTTAAATAGCATGTTTATTATGAACCTATTCCTTAAAAAAAAACTTTAAAAAACCTTTATAAAGAAAATAATCACATGAGAAAATCTTTGATGTTGTTGTTGTTTTGTGTTGAACTATTGTGATAGTCCTTTTATTTATTTATTTATTTTTGTCTTTATTTTTACATTTAGATTATAGCTACTATGCGGCTCAGTTGATAATAATCGTTGATAATAATCACTTCAATTAAACTCAAAAAAATGATGACATAGATTATAAAGAGTTAACGCTTCACGGCAATATTTTAGCGTGTGCTGGGAGGTATGTGATTAGATCGCAAAAATGACTATCAGGAGATTCTGGGTTCGCTCCACATCATTATATGGCTTGGCAGAAAGACGCCACTTAACATTTTTTTTTTTTTTTTTTTTTGGGGGGGGGGG
>RQTK01000251.1:266891-274391 GCA_003991915.1 Elysia chlorotica
TGTGGTGAATGAGTTGAGTTGGTTGAACGTCCAACATCAGCACTATATAGGCTGTATTGTAGATGGGCCCCAATGCTGACGTCTGACAAGTGTATGTGCTGCCACACACGAGACATGATGGGGATACCATGACTCCTTTCTCAGCCGGTCACATAAAGCTGACACCGACCCAACCAGTAGGGAGTGCAATCGCCAGGGCTCGAACCTGGACCTTTTGCGTCGGAAGCCGATTTACTACCCCAGGGCCATCGCGCCCCCCAATAATGAGAGAGAGAAAGAGAGAGAGAGAGAGAGAGAGAGTGAGAGAGAGAGAGGAGGAGGAGGAAGAGAATGTGTGGTTGTGAGGGGATTTCAGGAGGAGAGAGCAGGTGGAGACAAAAGGGTAGAGATGGGATGATATGAACAGGAATTAGAAAATAATCGCGTTCTTATGGCTATGCCATATTGGGATATTGGTTTAATACAAAGTTATTGTCTTTTTAATATTACGGGTCATTTCACGGGCAGCATAACATTACATAATTAAGACATTCTAGATCAATGTCTAAATCAAATTTTGAATACGTTTGGGATTATGTGTTTAGGAATACAATATAATATACGGATATTCGATAATATAATATCTGAGTCGCTATAATTATATGTAGTATTTGAGAAGTATATATATGAAGTCAAGAGTGTCGATAATTATTTTGATTAAAAAATCTGATGATTAACCCTATTAATTTTTAGTAAAAATCAGTACAAATGTCGGAGTAGTTCTCAAAAATTAATTGTGATCATACTTAAACTAAAAGAGAAGTAATCAGTCTGTTAAGGCAAGTTACAATGAGTAAAAAAATAATTTAAAGAATGACTGTCCATATATATTTAAATATACACATATATATATATATCTAGTCGTTTTAATTCGCTCATTGAATAAAACAAAAATAACAGAAAGATCATAATAATAACCATAATAGTTTCATAAGAACGGCAAAAAAAAAAACTCAAAGCTACATTGCAATAAAACTATTTCAATTACGCTATCCCCTGTTTAATATACCTCATTGAAGTGAACCACCATGTAATACGGTTCTTTAATAGTAACTGTTTTGTTTTCAATACTTCTCACTTACCTCTTGTTCACCTCCTATTCTCATACCAATTCTTTTCATTTGTGCTTTAGAATTCTACTTAGATTCCAAATTGACTTTGGTTAAAAACTTTTCTTCTCTTCTTTATTTAGAAAAAAAAACCCTTTGAAGTACAAGACTTTGATCCCGTTCTTTTCGCCCTTTTTTATTGTGCTTCATATCACATGCTTTGTCCTCCTCCCACATTTCCTTCTAGTTTGTTACTTTTGTGCCCCATATAATTTACCACATAATAAAAATCGTGAGCTTGCATGGAACTTTTGTAATTATTTCTTGTCCCCCACCTTCGATTTCTATTTCTTAGCTGTTCTCAGTAGTATTAGCATATAAAATAAGTTTTATTTTTTTGCATGTATTATTATTGTTGACCTGACTTAACACAAAAATATGCAAGTTTAAATTATTTTTTTTTACTCATTGTTTCGTGTAAATGGCTTTTTGAATGTAAAAACGACTTTCTCTAGACAACAATAGCTAAAGAAAAATAGAGAGGAAGGTAAATATTTTAAATAATTTTATGTGCTACGGTTAAGTGCAACGTACCCTTTCCTGTGAAATAGAGGTAAGGGAGAAATACAAAAATGAATCAAATAAAGGGGAACAAGAAAGAAGTACAAAAATGAATCAAATAAAGGAGGACAATAAGGAAATACAAAAATAAATTAAATAAAGGGGGACAATAAGGAAATAGAAAAATAAATCAAATAAAAGGGGACAAGGAAAAAATACAACAATAAATCAAATAAATAGGGAAAGGGTGTTTCCTACTATCGCAAAAATGGGGGGCTACTCCAAACATAATATAAAGGAGGTGTATCTTGTATTTTAAATAGCATGTTTATTATGAACCTATTCCTTAAAAAAAAACTTTAAAAAACCTTTATAAAGAAAATAATCACATGAGAAAATCTTTGATGTTGTTGTTGTTTTGTGTTGAACTATTGTGATAGTCCTTTTATTTATTTATTTATTTTTGTCTTTATTTTTACATTTAGATTATCAGTTGATAATAAACGTTGATAATAATCACTTCAATTAAACTCAAAAAAATGATGACATAGATTATAAAGAGTTAACGCTTCACGGCAATATTTTAGCGTGTGCTGGGAGGTATGTGATTAGATCGCAAAAATGACTATCAGGAGATTCTGGGTTCGCTCCACATCATTATATGGCTTGGCAGAAAGACGCCACTTAACATTTTTTTTTTTTTTTTTTTTTTTTTTGGGGGGGGGGTCAAATAGTAACCTATTTTAAACTAAATGCTTTTAAATTTTGGGGAATAAAGTCAGCATTTGATTTTGCGTTGAACGTTTGAATAATCTTACTCATGTAACCCTGAAGTAAGGAAAACATGCTAAAACAGTTGTTGTTGTTGTTGTTGTTGTTGTTGTTGTTGTTGTTGTTGTTGTTGTTGTTGTTTTGTTTTGTTTTTTGTTTTTTTGTGTTTGTTTGTTTGTTTGTTTTTAAAGAAAACCTTTTTTATGGAAACAGTACGAAAAAAACTTTAAATACTTCTTTGAAGCACTAAAAACACGTAGAAAATGAAAACATTTTAAAAAAACACTGAACAGTTTTCTTTTTTAAACAAAAAGCACTTTGATGTAAAAAAATAAAACACACACATACTAAGGACATCTTTGAAAAAAACACTGAAAACATCCTTGAAAAAACACTGAAAACATCATTGAAATAAACACTGAAAACCTCTTTGAAAAAACACTGAAAACATCTTTGAAAAAATACACTGAAAACATATTTAAAAACGCTTTAAATATCTTTAGAAACACTGAAGTAAACATATTTTAAAAACACTGAAAACATCCAGTAATCTTAAGCTGCAGTAAATATAGCCTTCTCTCTACCCAAATGGTATAGTGCCCTATCTCGTTTATAAAACAGGTAGTTACGCTAGACTTACCGATCCCTCCCTAGAGTAGTCAGCCTTGCTGTGCCACAGGTGATGTGATTGGAACCAAGACTTTCCCCAGGAGGTCCTCGCCCCTCCATCTGGACAGAAGTTCAGGTGTGAGTTTGGTCATTGATTATTCTCTATAAAGGGAAGGAGAAAATTCTCTCCGTCTCTCCGGGTTTAACGTTTCCTAGGTTCCTCTGGGGGGTCTTATACGGCGACAGGGTCAGTGATTAAGTTGATGATGTTAAGTAGTAAATCTTAAGTGAAATTGTGTAAAATGTAAGATGATACGGGACAAAAGTCCAATGTATGGAAGTTTTAAGTGTTGCTGCATATAGACAGTGCTGGGATACCAGGACTCATGTCTTGGCCGGTCATATTACTATTATTATTATTAACACTGACCTAAGCAGCAGGAGAATATATTGGACAAATAAATTCGCTGAAATCAAAAAGAAAAGTAGAGAGACAATGTCGGGATTAAGGGGGAGAAATATAGGGATAGAGGGAGAGAGAGAGAGAGAGATAGAGAGAGAGAAAGAAAGAGAGAGAGAGAGAGAGAGAGAGAGAGAGAGATGTTGTTCGTGCGCGTGTATGTACTTGTGTGGAAGTGATAATGAAGGACATTTTGTAAATGTAAATATCATATTTGTTAATGGTGAAAAGTTAGATAGCGGCACAGGATATGAAGTTTTGCAGAAGAACAAAGGTTAAGCACGATATAAAAGTCATCCAAGAAATGTGCACCTTCAAGACAAAGCAATCTTTCGCTTTCCATGATCTTTCTTTTATAACAGTATGCTTTTTTAAAACGCGTACACGATTGATATTTTCCCTAATCCATGCTAAAAAGTTTGACGCGCATGAGAAAAAAACCTGTACTATTCCTATTCCATCAAATTAATTACAATATGTAAGTTTCCCAAAACTCGCCGCCATATTGCGCTAGACAAGCACATTTATTTTTTTCGGAAACAAAATGGATGATCTTTGTACACTTCCAAAGGATTGATTGTGCTTCTGCGAAACTCCATATCTGAGGATAACTGAGTGAAATTAGTACCATAAGTTTGTTTGGTTTTGTTGTTTGCTTATTTGTTTGTTTGTTTTTTTGTTTTTTGTTTCAGTCAGGTTTACTGAAAACTGTCCAATCAAGATGGAGACGAGTATCAAGAAATTCGAGAAGGGAATTAATTTGCTCTTCTTTCGATTTTAACCAACTGCACTGTTGGATGCCAAATAGATCAGTCGGTATAGCGCTGATCTGTCAAGCTATAGGTCTAAGATTCGATCCTCAGCTGGGGCTCAATCATAGACTTGGGCTCAAAAAGATTCCGTCTCTGTATTTGTTTAGGTAACATTGGAGAGTAAAAAGGGATTTCAAAGAACACCAACCTTTCTCTGGATAGCACTTGGTGCCAAAGGTGAAGCAGGGCGCATTTGTCTCCCCTAGCGGTTTGTTGAGAGGCGAGTAAGAGCACGGTCCCGGACCCTCCATATCAATGCGCAGTGGAGGCCTGTGATTGGTCGCCTGATCCCACGTGATCACTTTAGTTGGGCGTCGCGGCTCCTCATAGTAAAGACTGGCAGTCTTGTTGGGACGAGATCTGTTCGAGAGAGTAATAGGAATTGGTATTAATAAGTTGTTGTTGGTAATGATGGTGGTGATGGTGTTGTTGTTGTTGTTGGTGGTGCTGGTGGTGGTGGTGGTTGTTGTTGTTGTTGTTGTTGTTGTTGTTGTTGTTGTTGATGTTGTTGATGTTGTTGTTTTTTTATTGTTGATGATGCTATCATTGTTATTGCTGTTGTTGGTGGTGGTGGTGGTGGTGGTGGTGGTAGTGGTGGTGCTGGTGGTGCTGGTGCTGGTGCTGGTGCTGGTGTAGTTGTTGTTGTGGTTAGTGTTGTTGTTGTTGATGATGAGGCTGTTGCAGTTTTTCTTGATGACGCGATTGTTGTTGGTGGTGGTGGTGATGGTGGTGGTGGTGGCCGTGTATTAGATTAACGTGTCAACACGGCTGCGTCAATTAAGTTTAAAACCCATTGTCAGACCAAGATAATAATCGGTAGTGACAATTTCATCAGTCCCCTCTTCAATTTTTAGGGGTGTGATGGGATATTTCCTAATAGAAATTTTATTTATCCAAGAAAACAAGGGCTTTCATTCACGTTCTCATAATGTTTGTCGCTTTTCAAACTTTTAGCCTAAACAACTATGCTATAATCATTGTGCCTGAGACCCATGACTAACCTCTGACAGTCTTACCTAATGCCATAGCGTATTATTATTATTATTATTATTATTATTATTATTATTATTATTATTATTATTATTATTATTATTATTATTATTATTATTATTATATTATTATTATTATCATTATTATTATTATTATTATTATTATTATCATTATTATTATTATTATTATTATCATTATTCTTCACTTACTCTCCAATCGCTGCTCGCTTGGTTACAAAACCAGTTTTGAGCGGTGGAAACATACTGGTGCAAATAATTGTTATTCTCTTGAACTTGGAAGGCACTCTTACATTGTACACATTTTTACATAGGATCTAATACTGTCTTAACAAGACATTGTCTGTCGCGGTTCAGAGAAGCAAACATGGCGGATGCTTTTTTAAACAATAAATATTAACTAAAACTTTCCAATTGTCTCCGCATAGTATTTTTGGTACCGGGTAAATCGCTCCATGTTTTAAAGATTCGTCTTTCCGCGTAAGTTCTTTTATTTTTATTTTTTTTTATTTAATGGTTGTCTTAACCCATTACAGATTGAGGAAAAAACGAAGGTGATCTTTAATTTTCAACCTTTCATTTTTTTTTCCGAAGAACACTAGACAGCGGTTTATCCATAAAATAACTTATTGGGTTCCGTTTGAGGGTCGAGCTTAGAACGTTGGATTCTAAGCCCAGTGCAATGCCGACTTAACTATCTCACTCCATCTCTTTCAAAAACGTGTTAGGTGATATTATAGCAGGTCTGTAGACACAATTTTTGCTACAAATAAAAAGAGTAGTTTCCATAATCTTCACACAAAATTAGACTGAACGACAAATTTTTTTTAAAGGAACTTAACAAAGTTATTTTATTTTCTATGCGACTTTGATCTAGTTACACTGGTACTGTTAACATAATGTTGTTTGTTTTGTTGTTTTTGTTGTTGTCGTTGCTGTTGTTGTTTTTTCATGAAATAATCACTCTATCGACCGCTCTTTAGTGTGAAGTCAGATACGTTAAGGATGACATCAAACCACTCAGAAATATACGAGAAATAAAATATTTGTCTAAAATCCATATCTTGCACACACTGAAAGTTAAATCTCACAAAAAAAAATCAATTTTTTTAGTCGGATGATGCCTTAAACACAAAAAACTATAGATCTAGTAAACACATCCGTTTTTTGTATGCTAGTGCGCTACCAGTAGAACTACCGATGTTAACAGTTAGTCCCAATCACAAGGCAAGCAGTAAAAGCAGCAACAGTCCTAGGTCTAAGTAACGCCTAATGACTGTTTAGACAGTAGTCGGCCTCTCAAACACACCACAGGCCTTGCGCGTACAGCCTCGTTGCGAAAACGAAGACGATAAGCAACGGACTTTGTATAAAATAGAAATTATAATGCGTCCAATAATAGGTCCAATATTAGATTTACTGAGAAAAAAAAACAAAAAACGGATCGGAAAACCCCGAAGCCAAAAGGCGTGATAATGACATTTTCATCCGTTATCGTCCTTAAATTTTTGTTTATTAGAGGTCTTGCAACACTGGGCCCAACACTAAAACGAAGACAATAGGTACGAAAATTTGCACCAGCGTCCAATCAGAACTCTATCTAACATTTACATAGCCAATCAGAGATCATTAAGCCAATGCCTAAGGACGTGATTATGTCGTTCGTAAATGTCTTGTGGTTCGCAAAGTCTTGACGGGGGAGACCACACAGAGTCGCCGCTGCTGTTTGGAATGAAAGCCTCTTTTGACAACAGAGTGAGAAAGAAAAAAATATCCGGACGGAGCTTTGATCCATAGACTCGGTGTGCAAAGTACAGCGCTATGGTAAGCGTACGGCGAGCTTTAGATATAAGTATAAGAAGGCTTACGACAGTTTGTTAGCTACTGTGACGTTGTACTTACCACCATGGCAGTGGTTAGGCCTACAGGTTTGGTGGTTAAACGTCAGTCGTTGCGGGATTTTTGGAGAAAACTGACTACACTTGGGTGGTATAAAGAAAATACAGAATGGTGTAACAGGTTAAGAAACGCAAGAACAGAGATCGGTGTGAGCGAAGGCAAGTCTTGTAGGATTGAGAGAGAGAGAGAGAGAGAGAGAGAGAGAGAGAGAGAAGGAGAATATTTGTGCATGTGAGTAGGTGAAAATGAGATATATATTATGTAATTAGAAACATTAGACACTCTTTTTCAGG
>RQTK01000251.1:277943-293261 GCA_003991915.1 Elysia chlorotica
CTCTCTCCCTCTCTCTCTCTCTCTCTCTCTCTCACACACACACACACACACACTCTCTCTCTCTTCATTTTCCTTATCCCTGTTTTAGAGTGTTACGATAGACAAGTGGCAATTGTGTTTTACGTTACATTTATAAAAACGCTTAGAACGCGAAATTTTTTAGGCAAAACTTTCTTGTAGTGATTCATTTGTTCAGAATGTAGTGGATATTTTAAATAATGCGCATTTTTCGACAAGAGGGAACTGAAAGTGCCATTTTCAAAAGGTCGAAAACAGGGAAATAATATAAATAATAAAAAAGAAAGAGGCATAATTATGGAAGAAAAGATTAGAACAATTAATTCTTCTTACTTGTTAATAGTTGGAAGAACAGGTTGGGCGAGTCCACTGTCGTCTGCAGGGGTGGTAGTGTGTTTTCTGGTGTTGAGACGTATCTTTGTAGCCGGTGTAGGGGTTGGGACAAGTGAGTCTTCTGCATTGGAATCACCCAGAGATTTCTCGTCTGGGGCATCGTCAGCTGTGGTGGAAGAGTGAAAGAAAATATATATAGTTTTGATTACGTTGGAGAGTGCCTATAACCCAATATGTTGCCTCCACATACAATACATTATTAGGTACTAAAATTGCTGACACTTGTATTGTTATTAGTTAGTTCAGTATAATAGCAATAATATAAATTTGGTCTTCAAATACAATTACGTACTAAAATTTAAATAGCGTACACTTTCGTTGTCATTGTTTAGTTCAGTTCTGATTATGTGAAAGAATACCAGTAACATAAATTAATGTTGCCTTTACATTCAATTAAGTAGATTACTAAATCGCTTACTCTTTCGTTGTCAATGTTGAGCTCGGTTCTAATATTATGTTTTGAATATCAATAAGATAAAATTTTGATTTTGAATTCAATTAAGTGCTAAAAATCGCTGATACTTTCATCAACATTGATTAACTCAACATTATCTTAAATAAGACACAGACATTAAAATTGTTTTAAAATAAAACGAAATACACAATAACGTTTTATAAAGCAATGCAATAAGTATAGATTACACATCGTATAATTGTTGGCGTTCTCCGCTACAGAAAAGATCATCAACTAGATATAGGCTGTATCTAGAGATGAACACAAAAAGAGTCAGTGTTCGTTTTCAATAATTTGTTATATGAGAGACTCTAATCTAGGTATGTTTCTCCTATGTAATAAAGGGAACCACTCGTGTATAACAAAATTATTAAGTTGGGAGTGGTTAGTTCCCTTTGTAGAACATTGATTAAGCTAAAAAATATAGTCTTCCCTATTTCGTATAAATCAAGCTGGAATTTTATATCGCATTACATCATTTTTAATTAGTTAGCAGTTTCCAAACACTTCATTTGTGTTCCGCGTTATACAATAACGGTTTTATTTAACGCAATATGAAATTTTAAATGCAACGGTTGCAAAGAACGACAAACATCACTTCGATTGAACAAATGCTAATGTACAATTAATATGAAAATTAGGCTTCAAATTTCTGAGTGACCACGAAATTTTTCTAAAGATATTGTTTTGTTACACTTTTGTTGTTGTTGTTGTTTTTGTTTTATCCTAAGCAAAATCGAAGATATCTCCAATTGTTGTTTTCGTTCTTTTTATTTTAAAAATACCCAATACTTTCCATCTCATTATGACATTAATTTTTTGGAAGCATGATCACAATTTATAAACGTTTTGGTTTGTCCAAAGTACTCCGTTGCTGGTTGAGCTATATTTCTCATCCCACAGCCATGGAAGAGATGCTATTCAAAGCGAAAACGTTAATAGTTCAATAATTTGATTCACACGGAAAGTAAGTTAGTTTTGGTTACTTTCTTTAAAAACCGGTGTTGTATAATTATTATCTGCAATGTTTTATCGACGTATAGAATCCCTCAAGAGAACCTAGTAACCTTTTAACCCTGAGAGTAGTGTTTAAAGAGTTCGTGTTTCTTTGTTTCTTTCTTTGTTTTGTGGCATAACGTCAAACGTTAGCATTATATACACCATAATGTGAACGGGCCCCAAGATCGACGTCTGACAATTTTACGTAATGCCGCATATAATACAGGGCGGAGATACATGTACCTGGAGTTCTGTCGCAGCCGGACACATTAAACGAACACCGACCCAGCCAGTAGAGGGCGAAATTTGACAAGTACATTTTTGACCTATCGTAGGATTCGAACCGCGGACATTCTGATCTAAAGTGAGAGAAAGAGAGAGAGAGAGAGAGAGAGAGAGAGAGAGAGAGAGAGAGAGAGAGAGAGAGAGAGAGAGAGAGAGAGAGAGAGAGAGAGAGAGAGAGAGAGAGAGAGAGAGAGAGAGAGAGAGAGAGAGAGAGAGAGAGAGAGAGAGAGAGAGAGACATAGAGAGGGATAATCTATGGTGAACAAACCTGCGACTTCCGCTTCCGCCAGCTGCTCGTTGGTCGCCTTGTTATCGTCTGGAGATTTTGGCCCAGGCGGGTGTTCAGAGTTGCCCATATCCTTCACATTCGCATCCTTACCTTCGGTAATTTCCACCGGATTTTCTGGCTCTGTCGTTTCTAAATTTGCCTCTTTTTCCAACCCCTGTAGCTCCTCTGCCGGCGTCTCTTCTTTATTTGGATCTGTTTAAAGAAGTTAGCCTTATTATGACTCGTTCTGAGTGGTTATACATGTACTACAAAGAAGATTGTTTGCTGTTTTAAATCATAGTTTATGATCTTACTGAAGATTTATCAAGGTGTATGTTGTACAGGATCAAATTAAGATAGGATGAGATATAACTTTATTTGTCCTTTAAAGTTACATTTGATGGTTCGTATATGCTGCAAAACAAAACAGTTCAGAAGAGTATACATATAAAGTATCCATGGTGAATCAGGGCTACTTGGTTATGTAAGTTTTGAGCTCGAGCCTCCAAAACAATCATAATTAAACAACTCTATGTTCATCTTTTTCATTTCCCAATGCAAATTAATATTCCTGGTTCTTTGTTTTTTTTAACTTCTTAGATTTCTGACTTGTGCCAGATTTACCATTGATGCCTCACAAATGAAATTTATACTGAAACATGTCTCATCACAATAAAGCTTAGTCAAAAAGGCATAAAAGATTCAAGCATTACATATCTGTTTTTAGAGGAAAGCTTGACCGACAAAAACAAAAATTATCAACGGATTAAGAGTTAAATAAGTTATAAGGGTGGAAATCGGAAAATGATTTAGCTTAAAACAAAACAATATAAAAAATAATGCAGGCCGGTTGTTGGAATGAGATTTTCAGCGGAAAAAGAGTTAGAAGGGAGAGCAGAGTTGTTATAGGTGTTTCAACTCACCTGGGTCCACATTAGCATCACTTTTTCGTTTCTCGGGATCATCTTTCTCTTCACTTAGAGCAGGACCATCTGCTTCAACTACGCCCTCATCTTTGCCGCCATTTTTCTCCTCCTGCGTGTTAGCTTCTAAGGCAGACGATTCCTCCGCTGCCATATTGTTGTTTTCATTTTCCGAGATCACGTTGTTATTTTCGTCATTGACGTCTGTGCTTTCCTGCAGGTCGTCTGCAGGATTTGCAGAAGCGTCCTGAGACTCTATCACGTCATTCTGTTTCACAGGGTCCATTTCATCCCCAAGCTTTTTCTTTTGACTACCAAACTGAAAGTTTTGTTTAAAAAAAATGTGGTTAAATGAAATTAAATTTTAAATTTGGTCGAAAAGATGAAAAATACAGAAAAAAAGAAAACAGTTCAACAATGACTGTTTTTAATCTAAGAAAGAGTTTATTTTTTTATTTAATAAATGAGGAAAGGATAATGTTGTACGTAAATACCAGGGTTTATTTTTTAAAATCTGACACACCATTGTCATTATTTACACAAAATAATGCGATATCGCTGCCCTAAGCATGGGTAAGAAAATTGGACAAAATAGGGGAAATATAATTACAAATTATGTGTCTTTCTGTATGACTGCCAAGGACTCACTCTTTTTACTTGCTTTCCTCCTTGATTCTCTCTCTCTAAACATCTTACCCTTTGCTTTTGTTTATATTAGCTTACTCTACAATTTATAAATATGCTCTAATACTTTTTATGAAGTCCCAAAACTGGAGAGATCGTAAGAACAAACCGTTACGACGCATAAAACCTCTGACATGTTTCCATTTCTATTAAAGCTTATAAAATTAGTATTAATAATACTAATGCTACTGCTGCTACTACTACTAGGCCTACTACTACTACTACTACTACTACTACTACTACTACTACTACTACTACTACTACTACTACTACTACTACTACTACTACTACTACTACTACTACTACTACTACTACTACTACTACTACTACTACTACTACTACTACTACTACTACTACTACTACTACTACTACTACTACTACTACTACTACTACTACTACTACTACTACTACTACTACTACTACTACTACTACTACTACTACTGCTGGTGCTGCTGCTACTACTACAACTGATATCATTACTACTTTGGTTTTCCTTTTTTATTGTTGTTATTTCTGCTGCTGCTGCTGCGGTTGCTTTTTTGTTTTTGCTGTTGCTAATATTGTTGCTTTCTCGTTTGTTATAAAGTGTTTGTTGTTTTGTTTTGTTTTTAGTGTAAAATGCGTTCAAATATTTTTTTAAATGACACCAGATTTAATCTCTCTAATTTTAGATTTTAAAATAACAAAATTAATTGTTGTTGTTATTGCTGTTGTTTTTCATTTCATTGCAGATGCATCGAACATTTAGTTAACTAATCATAAATGAAAACCAGGGCAATATGTATTTCTCTATTATAACCTTAAAGTAAACACACCAAGTCTTACAAGTTAATGAAAACATTGTTTACATCAAGGCCGCCATCTTGTTACCATACACGCTTAGCGGTAACCACCCAGGGGTCTAGAAACAAACAAAAAAGGAAACAAAGAATTACTGTTTCGTTCGCTTCTAAAATATCACAAAAACTTTAATCTTAGTTTAAATTTTATTGTTTTGCGTATTGTTTTCGTAAAAGAATGGCATATTTATTTTCAGAGGTGAAAAATAGATAAATTCCTTAATAGAGCCTTAAATTTTGCATCAAAAGAGTGATCTTTTCCTTTTTAGGAAGTTGGGTAGGAAATAGGAAAACTAGGAATTAAAAACAACAACACTGGAAACGCAACAAGCTGCTGATGAACTGCTACCATCAAGATCAAATCCAGAATCTTGCTTGACTACTCTACGAATTATGTAGAAAAAATATCCTTTCTCTACCCTACGTGTATATTAAATTTGTGATTTGTCTGCTTCAATAATTAAAGTTAAAGAGTCAAGATTCTGGAGGAAAGTCAATCAAGGTGAAAAACGGTGTCTTAATCGTAATGCAACTTTACAAAACCTTTACTTTAGGCCCTAGATAGGTCTAGTCTAGATCTTATCTAGACCTAAGATCTAGAATCTAATCTAATCTAGATCTAGAATCTAGAAATTGCGAAAAAAAATACAATATTTTTTAAAATTTATGGAAGATTAAAAAAAACACATGCATTCTTTTTCTACGATTTAGAAATATATAAATAGAGCAACTGAGTATGTGCGCACTAGATAGGCCTACTACAGATTCTGTCCAAATTTTACTAGAATCTATACCGGATAAGCCTAATACGCATAAGGAAAAGTTCAATCATGAAAGAGTCTGGAAGATAGCAAAACCCCATATGTAATATATAGGCCTACTATCTATAGTGTGTATAGACACTTGCAAAAAGAAACTAAAAAAACATGCAAATCAAAACATTTTCACTAGACTATAGATTTTTTTCCGTCCAAAATCTTTTGCATCAAGTTTCTAAAAAAATTTCAGATAAGAAAAAAAATACAAAAACATTAAAATTTATTCATTCATCATGAAATATAATAAACAGCTTAGCCATAGGCAGAAAGAAACATAGCTGATCGGAATAGATCCACAAGGTAAAGTGCACATAGGCAAATCTATCAAGATCTTAGGCTGTATACTTGGTGGGAAAAATTTATTTTTAAACAAAACAACAAGCCCTCACCTGTGTAGATGCAGCATGTAAATGGTGGAAAAGGATACTGCTGTAAATATTTATAATGTTCTTTAAATGCTAGAGGTAACATATATGAGGTAACTATAATGTTCTTTAAATGCTAGAGGTAACATATATGAGGTAACTAAATATTTGTAATGTTCTTTAAATGCTAGAGGTAACATATATGAGGTAACTAGCAGCACTGATTGCTTCATCTTCAGGCGTCATGGTATGATTGATGGTATGCCCGCCCTGTCACGTGTGTAGCAGCACATAAAATTGTCAAGCGTCAGTCATAAAGGGCTGATGTTGAATGTTAAACCAACTCTACTACAATTCATTTGTCTTGAGGTCTATATAATCAATGTTCTGAGTAGCCTACTGGGGCAGTACAATCTACTAATCTAGATAGCTTGGGAGGCTAGCTCATTACTTTTCCAGGGATTTTGTAACATTATTGGTTTGGGTTCAAGAAGTAAGATACAAATATTATTTTAAAAATTCGATTAATGATCACAAATTAGCTGCTAGTTTACTATGTATTTACTTTGGGTTGTAATTCACAATTATTTGCCTTAAAAGTGAAAAAAGCATTGTCTTTGGCTACCTACATGATTTGTTGGTAAAACCAACTCAGCAAAACTTTTGCACATGGATTTGTACTAAAAATACCTAAAACTTCTGGATCTTGAGCTGCCTAATTAATATGAAATTATAAATGCTAAAAACATTGTTTTTTATGCGATAGCCGCAAAAATTTTTTAAAGAATAAATTCTACAAGATTACAGAGTTTTATGAATTATCAACAAGAGAATTTATAGTTACCTTGACTCATTCAAGTTACAATAAAACGAATAAATATACATATAATCTCTTCCTCACAGATTGAAATTTTGAATTGCCACATTATCAGAGTGTCAGCCAGCCGAGCTAAATGGTTGTGACTGACAGCTTCCTTTTCCCCCCTTCTGCTACAATGAAGGTCAGAGTAACGAACATGAATGGTGTCAGCACTGTCGCTGACGTAGGAAAAGATTGGACCTGTGATAAGGTAATTTTTAGCTTTGTTTGGTTGGGGGTTTTGTGTGTTAGTATGTGTGCTTTTAAGTTGTTTCTTAATTCGGGTTTTGTCTCTGATAGCGATGTTGATTTCCTTGATAATGTTGGAAGGGGTTTGATTTGGGGTTTTTTTTAGACTCTTCTATCATGCTTTATGTACTTGCAGCTTGCTTCTCTTCCATAATTTCACACAAATTTCCCATCAAGAAACTGGCTCTGTCCTGATTGATACTAGCTAAACTTAGGAGCAATCAGGCTTGAAGTATGTTATCAGCTCTTAATGGCTTCGTATTGCAAGTCTACATCTCAGAAAGTCTCTAACTTAAATTTTTGGAAAGTGATGATTAATCTTTCAATGTTATTTCATCAGTCAGCGTTGATCAAGAAGTTGAAGAGAGAAAAAAGCAACGACGAAATAGCTTAGAATGGACACAAAGGGCAGAAGGAAAAAATAGCTGTATGAAGGAAGTGCTTTAACAAAACACATTTAATTAATATAAGTTTAATGAAATGCACTATTTATTTTAATCAATCGCTTTTTTGAAATGCACTATTTCTCTTAATCAATCGCTTTTGTGAAATGCACTATTTATCTTAATCAATCGCTTTTGTGAAATATATTATTTATCTTAATCAATCGCTTTTTTAACATGCACTATTTCTCTTAATCAATCGCTTTTGTGTGTTCACACAGGTAAAACTGGCGTTGGATCACCTGCTAGAGTTGTCTCCCTCTCTGTCTGGCCTTGCGTCGGATGCGCTGAAGAACTCTCTCCTGTTCAAACTCGTGCTGGTACGAACTGGTTGCACCTTGCAGGATGATGTGCCCATAGCACAACAAGGTGTCAAAGACAATGGTGAGATTTTGTTAGGGCTATGGTTCGATCTTTGCTGGTGTCTTTGTCTATAGCTAAATGTTTGTATCTTTACTGGTGCCTTTGTCTGTAGGTAAATTTTTGGATCTTTACTGGTGACTTTGTCTCTATATGGGATTTATCCTGATACTTATTACAGAACTGGCTCAAGTGGTAGAGAGTTAGTCACACAAGCTGGAGATCCATGCTTCAAAACCCATTGTCAGTCCAAAATTTTTTTCTCCAGTTAAGTCCCCTACTGGTTGGGTTGGTGTCAGTATAGTGTCATCGACTGAGACAGGAGTCTAGGTGTTTTTGCTCTGTCTCATGTATGGCATCACTGGCATCACATAATATTGTTAGAAATCAGTCTTGGGACCCATCCACAATGAAACGTATGAAGCACAACAAACTTAACTCAATTTAACTACTACTATTGTCTCGGTGTGACCTGTCGCACACTACAGGATGATGTTCCCATAGCACATCATTGTGTCAAAGGCAAGGTGGGTTTTCCCAAGACAATGTTTTCATTTTCTGTCTGGATCTCTTTATCAAGTTTTTCTTATTCTTTTTTTCTCAAACTACATTCTGTATACACAAGTAGCAGTGGTCATATGAAAAAAAGTAGTTGTAATCCATATCACACAAATTGATAAAAATATACCAAATTATAAAATTACATACCTTTCAGGGTTAGTTAAGAGATACACATGTTCTCCTATCATTTTGATTTATTTTCTCATTTACAGGATAAACATAAGTCACAATTTCAGTTCTCGGTTTGTTTTTATCTTCATTTTAATGCCCTATAATGCAATACAACACTCTGTGAGCGATGGGTTTTCCCTTAAGTAGGCAGGGGCGGATTTGGTGACTAGTGTTGATTGATCTCGCTGTAGACCCCTTGTAGATGCTCAAGTAAAAGATGATGAATAGCAGATCAAAGCCTTTCAGATAAGACTTGCAGCCTTGATTCTTCCTCACTAAGCGACCCTTATCCCCCTCCCCATCACAGATGAACTTCTGCTGTTGAAGAAGCGCCTGAACGTGCCTGTGATGGAGGCCGACCGAGCGCGGGAGGAGAGGAAGGTTCCGGATGCTGCCAGTGTGCGGAAAGCGACCAACCATCTCCCTCGGCGCAACCAAGACACGCTGAATGATGATCCTCCGAGTGGTCTGGACGTGAGTGTGAAATGGCATAGTGACTTGCTGCTGTTGTTGTTGTTGAGTTGTTTTAACGTCCAACATCAGCACTATGTAGGCTATATTGTGGCGGCCCCCAAGACTGACGTCTGACAATTGTATGTGCTGTCACACACAAAACATGGCAGGGATACCATGACTCCTGTCTCAGTCGGTCACATTAAACTGACACCAACCCAACCAGTAGGGAGTGCAATCGCCAGGGTTCGAATCCGGACTTTTTGTGTCGGAAGCCGATGTACTACCCCAGGGCCTACGCGCACCCCCATAGCAAACCACTATAGGAGGTTTTTAATTTTGTTTGAAGTTCAGAAATTATGTTAATGGTGTGCATTGCTGTACTTTTTATTTTTTTTTACATTATTCAAGCAGCATGAAATGCTTTAACCTTTTCACATTGCAAGTTTTAAGGCTTGTATCCTGGTGGGCGCACTATTTTTAGGAATTTATAAAAGGTAAAAGCTTTGTTATTTATTATTTTGAAATTGAAGGTGTGCAGATCAATAATAATAATATTAATAATGAAAATCTTTTTTAAGCGTTTTATCCCAGCATAGCCGGCTCAAAGCGCTTTACATAGTTAAGATGAGACATTTTATCAGCCATTCACACACATTTTAAGGCAGTTTTGCACATAAAGGACATGATACATGAACAGCAAAGAAATTATGAAAAATGAGTAAATAACACATATAAATATTGCATTAATGAAAATTAAGAGGAAAAATCCACTGACAAGTGCATTGTAAATGAGTAGGTTTTTAGGTCTCTTTTGAAACTATCAAGTGAGCTGCACTGTCTCAGATCTAAAGGCAGGGAGTTCCAAACAACAGGTGCATAGTGCACAAATGCTCGCTCACTTGTCTTTTTATTTTCAATACATAGAGGCTCTAGCACAAGAGCATAATTATCAATGCGCACAACCTGTGTGCTGTGTCATGGTTCAATAATTTCATTATTGTGCAATATTATGTAATTTTATGGCAGCAAACTTTGGGGTGGCACTTTTTTTTCCATCTTTGTATGAGTATCATACTTACAGTCCTTGTGTCTGTCAAAGTGTGATGGGTAGCATTATATATAGCTGGTGTTCATTTTGTGATCCAATACTGTGTTTTTCCGTTCTATTTAAAAAATAGGAAAAGAAATTTAAAGAATTATTAGATGTTAAGTTTTTTTTACTAAGATTGTAATTATATTTTTTTTTAAAATAAAGGTTCAGTTCAATCAGATGTTGAAACGCATATCTAATCAGTGTTTAGATTCACTTAGATTTTTAATACAAGTGAAGCTTTCTTGCATTTATTGTGAAACTAGAAAGAATTGTAGTAAAAAAAACAAACATTGAAAATGCGACTCAACATCTGATTGTATTGTACTTTTTTTTAAATAGGTGGATTCAAAAGTATATTCTTGGTTTACTTTCCATTCAGATGTATTTCATCTCTTCATTTCAGTTTCAGAGCGAACTGAGAAGAATTTTAATTTCCCTCATCGAAGCCTCCCAGAGAATTTTGTGTTTGAATCCAGAGGCTGCGAAAATATTTCAGCAAGCAGAAGGTACGTAGAAGGCTCTTATCTTATTTGCTTGTTGCTGTTTTTGTTTTGTTTTTATTTTTGAATAGATTTAAATGGAAAGCAATCAATGAAAACAAAAATATTTTAAATGCCATTGCATAGTTTTTTCTATTTCTTTTTATTGCTCTATTACTTGTGTGAAAAGATTTGGGACATGATATGAAGATGGATTACAGTGATTGGTTTGTGCATTTCTGTAGATCTATTGAACGAGGCCCCGGCTCGTAAGATGGCGCTATCGGAGTCCAGTGTGAAGCAACTGACGGACATGGGGTTCCCTGAGAATAGGGCTCGCAAAGCTCTTCTGTTAAACCAGTAAGATAACAATAGAGAAGAATTATGTAATTGATCCTTTTGGGGGAAATTGAAACTAACATGTCCATTTACATGAAAATTACATAACAAAAATGCAGCTATATGTGTATATATGTACACAAAGAGAGAGAGAAAGAGAGAGAGAGAGAGAGAGATAGAAGAATAGCATAACGAGGAGCAGTGGCTTGAAAACTTTAGTTTTGATTTTGTATGCTTTTGATTATGTTTTAAACGTTTACGCCCTTTATGTCTGTCACCATACTTTATTAGGCATACGTTTTAACCTTTTCCCATCACTCCACACACACATGTTGTGCGGGTTGATATGCTTTTCTGCTAGTAGCACCTTTTTTGTATTGATTTGCACACCTTTATTTCTCTCTTTTTTTCTCTCTCTTCTGCCTCTCTCTCTCTCTCTCTCTCTCTCTCTCTCTCTCTCTCTTTCTCTCTCTTCCCTCTCTCTCTCTCTCTCTCTCTCTCTCTCTCTCTCTCTCTCTCTCTCTCTCTCTCTCTCTCTCTCTCTTTCTCCTTCCCTCTCTCTCTATCTCCCTCTCTAACTCTCTCACTCCCAGGCAGTCTGTAATGTCAGCCATGGATTGGCTGTTGACAAATGAGTCTGATCCTGACATTGACAAGCCTCTGCCCGGGCAAGACATGGAACTTGAAAGCAATGGAGACCAAGGTAGACATTATTTAACATCAATGCTGAAGATAGCAGCTGTTGGTTTCCAAAATTGTATATTAAATTTTGTTGGTTGAACACTTCAAATGGTCTCAGCATCAAAATATACAAGAAACTTTATATAGATTGAAAGATATAAATATGTTTTTACTTTTAATTCTTTCTTTTATCATATTGAAAGCTGAGGGTGGCAGCAAACAGTGTAGCTTCCAAAATATGACAATGCCCTCTCATTTACTCGTAAACCCAGATGATCTCTACAATTAAACATACAACAAAATATACTCTTGCAACGCATTGTTGTATTCAGGAGTTGAGAAGAGTAGGAATGCCAGAATCATTAAATAAAAAATAGAAGAAAATGCTCCATTAGCACCAAAGATGCCTCAAAATGCAGATCCTGTATCCCAAAGTAGAAAACATGTAAAAAGATACTCCAACACTCACAAAAACCCAAGATGATTAATAGAACCTACAATCCCACCCCAATATCCTTTTGCTAATTTTAAACTGCGCTCATGCACGTAGGAAAACCCAACTAACACTTCTCACTGCACCATTACATCACAGTACCAATAATTTTTCTTAGATAAAAGCCGCTGGTAGTACATGGGCCGAACTGAAGAGGACTAGCCAGAACCGAGTTCAGTGGAGAGGATTTGCTAAGGTCCTATGTTCCACAGGGACTCAAGAGGCTAACACTATTTAAACCAATAATTTTGTTTTCTTTTTTGGTCAAAGCTGAGGGTGGCAGCAGTGAAAGCAGAGACGGTGGAAATAACAGCAAAGAACAAGTCGCCGCGGCAACGGACGACAAAGTCGGAGACAGTTCAGCAGCAGCCGAGGGGGCAGTTGGAGGAGTTCAGGAAGGTCCGAAGTTTAAAAATATATTGGAGACCATCCGTGCCTTCCAGAAAAGAGAGTTTCGTCCAAACGCTCGGGTATGTAGTCTTACACAGACGCTCGTAGGAAAAAAAATTTCTGTTTTTAGTTATCACTGTGCATTTCCTCCTTTTTTGTTAGAAAGTCATTCCGCGGGGCGCTGTGGTCCTGGGGGAGAACATCTGCTTCCGACGCAAAAGGAGCAGGTTCGAGCCCTGTTGATTGCGCTCCCTACTTGTTGGATCGATGTCAGTTTAATGGGCCTGTCTGAGACAGGAGTTATGGTATCCCTGCCCTGTCTCGTGTGTGGCAGCACATAAAATTGTCAGACTTCAGTCTTGGGACCCGTCAACAATATAGCCATATATACTTGTGATGATGGACGTTAAACCAATTCAACAATAACAACAACAACAGAAAGTCATTCCCAATCCTTTTTGTCCAATGTTGCAAAAATATATGTTTCTTATTGATTTCCCTCTTCACAGCTTAAAATTTTTGAATTTCTCAGATTATCTTACAATGACAAGGTCTTACTCAAACAATTATTGTTTCATAAAATTTGCAATATCCATTTTTTTTTTTTTTTTAGTTTTTTTTCTAATTGTTTTTCTGTTGTTTTATTTCAGGCCTTACAAAAGTTGCTTGAGATGGGATTTTCAGAGAAAGAGGCGATCCAGGCTCTACGCATTTCACGCAATAATCAGGATTCTGCGGTAATAAGCTTAAATCAGACCTAACATTTTGCCATAATAATAATAAGAAGAAGAAGAAGAAGAAGAAGAAGAAGAAGAAGAAGAAGAAGAAGAAGAAGATGGACAAGAACAATAACAAGAACAAGAATAGAAGCACTAATAATAAAAATAATGATACAAATCATAATAATAATAATTATTATAATTTAAAAAAAAAAAAACAATAATAATAATAATAATAATAATAATAATAATAATAATAATAATAATGATATCAGAAAAACACATGGTTTTAGGTCTAATGTATTGCCCATTACCGAAATGGTTTAAAATATATATAATATAATACTGCTTTTTTAACCCTCCTCACAGTGTGACTGGTTGCTGAGCGAACGCAGCGAGGGACCAGAGGTCATTGACCGCGGCCTTGAGCCAAACAGCCCAGTGTACAAGGCCATCCTGGCAAACCCAAACGTCCAGCTTGGTCTGAATAGCCCACGGTGTTTGCTTGGTAGGTTAGAGAGAGAGAGAGAGAGAGAGAGAGAGAGAGAGACAGAGACAGAGAGAGAGAGAGAGAAAGAAAGAGACAGACAGAGAGAGAGAGAGAGAGAGAGAGAGATAGAGGGAAAGAGAGAGAGATATAATGTAACCCAAACGTCCAGCTGGGTCTGAACAGCCCGCAGTGTTTACTTGGTAGGCAGTTATGTTCTCTATCTCTAGGCCTTAGATTTAGAGGATGGAGAGACACATAGGATAATATAATTAGAGAGATAAATAGAGAGAGAAAGGGAGATAGCGCGAGATTTAATATAACCCAGAAGTCCAGCTGGGTCTGAACAGCCGGCAGTGTTTACTTGGTAGGTTATTATGTTCTCTTCCTCTAGGCCTTAGATTAAGAGGAGGAAAACATTTTAGGATAATATAATTAGAGAGAGAGGGAGAGAAAGAGAGACAGAGAGAGAGCGAGAGATATAATATAGCCCAAAAGTTTAGCTGGGTTTGAACAGCCCGCAGTGTTTACTGGGTAGGCAGTTACGTTCTCTACCTCAAGGCCTTAGATTTATAGGATGGAGAGACACATAGGATAATATAATTAGAGAGATAAAGAGAGAGAGCGAGAGATATAAAATTTATATATTATATTATATAACCCAAACGTCGAGCTGGGTTTGAACAGCCTGCAGTGTTTACTGGGTAGGCAGTTATGTTCTCTACCTCAAGGCCTTAGATTTAGAGGATGGAGAGACACTTTAGGATAATATAGTAATGAGGGAGAGAGAAATAGAGAGAGAAGGAGCGAGAGATATAATATAACCCAAACGTCGAGCTGGGTTTGAACAGCCTGCAGTGTTTACTGTGTACGCAGTTATGTTCTCTACCTCTAGGCCTTAGATTTAGAGGATGGAGAGACACATAGGATAATATAATTAGAGAGATAAAGAGAGAGAGAGAGAAAGAGAAAGATATTCATATATCAATTTGTTTTTTTTGTATATATTCTAAAACAGCGTTCTTGCAAATGTTGGAGAGTCCCGTAAGTGTGTCCCAGTGGCTAAACGATCCTGAGATGGGCCCGCTGCTTATGCAAATCTCCCGCATCTACCACTCGGAGAAACTAACGCCTTTCCCAAAGACAGAGGAAGAGGGCCTCGGAAAAGAGCAACAACAGTCGGCCGATAGCTGATGGGAACTACCGACAGAGACTGAAAAATTTGTTATTTATAATTTTACTGACTGATAGCTGATGTAAACTGCCACCAGAGACTGAAAAATTGTTATTTATAATTTCACCGACTGTTGGCTGATGGGCTCAAAATGTAAACTGGCATCAGAGACTGAAAAAGTGTTGTTTGTTATTTCATCGACTGATAGCTGATGGGAACTGTTACCAGAGACTGAAAATTTGTTATTTATAATTTCACAGACTGATAGCTGATGGGAACTGTCGTCACAGACTGAAAATTTGTTATTTATAATTTCAC
>RQTK01000251.1:293575-303575 GCA_003991915.1 Elysia chlorotica
CTGATGGGGTCAGGATATAAACTGGCATCAGAGACTGAAAAATTGTTATTTATAATTTCACCGACTGTTGGCTGATGGGATCAGGATATAAAGTGGCATCAGAGTCTGAAAACTTGTTATTTATAATTTCACTGACTGATGGGGTCAAAATGTAAACTGGCATCAGAGACTGAAAATGTGTTGTTTATTATTACTCCAAACTAGTCCTTGTAGATAAGAAAATCAGAAGTCGCCTTCACACCTTGAATAAACTTTAATAAACAATAATAATAAACTCTATTTTAAAATTCACCCTTACTGTTTAGAGATCAACAGGCGTAATGATGGAAAGTCATTATCTGTGCATTCTGAATCCAAGCAGATGAATGCAACCCTCAGAAAGTATTGTGTCACTAACATCAGTAATAGGCAGATCATGAAAATAATCCCTATGATATTTTAACATTACATGGTGTTAGCAATTTTCAAGAGTTGGATTGTCTGAAGTATGAAGAATGAATACAGCCAGATAAGTAAAATAATGTCTATAACAGGTTAAAAATTACATATTATTGAAATTTTTCAGGAATAGGCTTATGTGAAGTACGAAGACTTTATCGTCGAGGAGCTTTCAATATCCCTTATGTCCTTTACAGTACACTTTTTTCAGGAGGATGATACTTCACTGTCTATATGTGGCGGTGCCTTTAAAATTGTCAGACACTAGTCATGGGACCCATTCTTAATATAGCCCGTTTGATGTTGAGAAAACCACCAAGCAAATCTTAGGAGAGTCCAAAGATTTGGGATCCTACTTTCATAGGTTTAATCAATTCTGTCAAATCACATTGTAAAATGAAATAGTCAACCAATAGAAGTGGCTATTTTTTTACAGTCAACCAATGGCATTGGCTGACTTTTACAGTCAACTAATATTCTCACCTATAGTATTGTGAAATCAGAAGGGCAGTAAACTTTATTGCTGGAAGTACAAACATATACTTTAACAATTTTTTTTTAAATGAAGAATTTTCATATTTGGTAGAGAGATACCTGGTTCATAGCCATTTTGAACAATTTTTTTTTTTAAATAAAATATTTTACTGCAGAAAAAATCGTTCATACTTTCTGCTGTGTGTCTTCTTATATCTTTTCTCTTCAAAGTTATGATGTAATTTTTTTCTCGTGTTTTTTTTTTTCTAGGCCTAGGGACCAAGTAATGATGCTAGTAAGTGATGGAGTAAGTTGAAAATAGGTTATAAGGGGCAGCCACAAACCTAGACCTACGGATAAGACAACGGGTGAGTTGGTCTTAACGTCCAACATCAGCACTATATAGTACTATATTGTGGACGGGCCCCAAGTCTGACGTCTGACAATTTTATTTGCTGCCACACATGAGACAGGGTGGGGATGCCATGCCTCCTGTCTCAGCCTGTCACATAAAACTGACACCGGCCCAACCAGTAATAAATGTATTTGTCTGATCAAGTGAAAACACCATACAAGTAAACTGCAGGGTATATCTTTATATAATCTTTATCTCAAAGTTTAGGATATTTTGCAATACTCCGTCTGTTAAAGCCTCTATAGTTTTTAAGCTGATTTTCTGTATCAGTTTTAATGTTGAAAGACGTATTTTATACATAAATTTCCAAATAATTTTTCGCAATATAAATTTGTGTAGTGGGCATGATGCACTCGAAATTCTCAGAGCCTATTCTTTATTCCAAATGTTTTCTCTTCATACTATTTTACAGTATCTGATTTTTTTTAAAGATAAAATCTGATTAGTGATAGTTGAATCATTTTTCTCCCTACTTTATTGGCCTAAATCACAAGTGGCATAAACAAGTTGTAATATTTTATAGCCTAAATTTCAAGATTGAATCTTCATTTAATTTTTCAATTTGTTTTAATACGTGGACCGTTATTTCTCAGTGAGCTTTTAAACTTTTTATACTAAAATTCTATCTATAGGAAAAAGGAAAAGGCAGAGGAAAAAATGTTTTTTTCATGGATGAGATATCTCTCTCTCTCTCTCTCTCTCTCTCTCTCTCTCTCTCTCTCTCTCTCTCTCTCTCTCTTTCTTTCTCTCTCTCAATCAATGTAAAAATCATAGAAATAACAGACATAAAGTATAAACGCAAATTTATTGGATATTGAATTAAAATTTTAATAATGAAACAATAGTGACATGAGAAAAACCATATTTAAACTAAGCTTAAAGAAAAATATTACACATTTAATTTTTGTATCTAAATTTCTTGTTATGCTTATTAATCGTCTTTATTTCTACTAGTTCTCTTTCTGTCTGTCATCTATTTTACTGTGATATTTTCTTTTTTTTTTTTTTGTGTAAGAAGAAAAGAGGGGAGGTACAAGGTACAAATGAAGAAGGGTGAAGATTAAATTGTAAAGAGCACAGAGATTGCGTCAAATTTTATGGCACGTCAGGTTAGCACAGTTAAGCAACTGCTATATAATCATGTATTGCTGTAAGGGGCACAACATTCGAACAGAGCAAAGCTTTGGAACTAGAAACACCCGGGAATGATTGACAAGTTTTTTCCACAGCAAATAATAATATTTCTCTATTTGGGAAAATATTTTGGTAATACATGTACATGAACTAGAGAAACTTGTCATGTGGATACATTTACTTTAGAAATTAATTGTCATAAGCTGATAATTAACTGATCAATAGGTGTGAATATATTAATAATACTTTAGAAAATTGTCATAAGAGATCATTAACTAATCAATAGGTGTGAATACGTTTACTTTAGAAAATTGTCATAAGGTGATCATTAACTGATCAATAGGTATGGATACATTGCTTTTGAAATTAATTGTCATAAGGTGATCATTAACTGATCAATAGGTATGGATACATTGCTTTTGAAATTAATTGTCATAAGGTGATCATTAACTGATCAATAGGTATGGATACATTGCTTTAGAAATTAATTGTCATAAGGTGATCATTAACTGATCAATAGGTGTGAATACATTACTTTAGAAATTAATTGTCATAAGGTGATAATTAACTGATCAATAGGTGTTAATACATTACTTAAGAAAATTGTCATAAGGTGATAATTAACTGATCAATAGGTTTGAATACATTACTTTAGAAATTGTCATAAGGTGATCATTAACTAATCAATAGGTGTGATTGCGTGTAGAATATTGTCATATCATTAACTGATCAATAGGTGTGGATAAACTTGCTTTCGAAAATAATTGTCATAAGCTGAAAATTAACTGATCAATAGGTGTGAATACATTACTTTAGAAAATTGTCATAAGCTGATAATTAACTGATCAATAGGTTTGAATATATTTACTTTAGAAATTAATTGTCATAAGGTGATTATCAACTGAATAATAGGTGTGAATACGTTTACTTTAGAAAATAAATTGTCATAAGATTATCATTAACTGGTCAGTAGGTGTGAATACATTACTTTAGAAAAAATATGTTAAGGCTAGAAAATAGTACGATTTGATTTTAAAAAATACAGTGACTTCGTTAAGTGTTGAACAATACATACTGTTGAAAACATACCTGTGCAAAGCATTGTAGAGAAGAACAATTAACAGAATTTTATGCTTTAAGTACAAGTTTTTTCTTCACTGGTTTTATTTTGTTAGTTGCTTCTCAGTTTAATTTATCATAATTATAAACAAACTTGTCATAAAGTGGGATCATTAACTAATAAATCAATACTAGTTATATATATATATATATATATATATCACAAGTCAAATAATTGTGTTGAAACTGAAACAAAAGTCATGATTGTGTGGTATGCACACTTCACTCGTTCTACAGTAGGCCCTAATGTTATTTCTTCGCGAACATGTTTGCGAATTGGGCTGGACGGGTGAAGAAATGGAGAGGCTTTTGGCTTGATTGGCATAGCTCAACAAATCGCGTTGCACATTTGGCTTGGATGATCTCCATCAGTTTCTTGCAGTCGCTCTCCGCAGTGTGCTGTTTGTTATTGTTGGGAGGCTTGCATATCTGTTCATGCATCTCATCCAACCTGTAACGTCTCCTGGGGATCAATGCTTGGAAAATCGGTATGGTGTCCACACAGGAGAGAGTGGTCAGCTGTTCAGTGTCCACCCCTGCATCTTCCAGGTGCTTAGCCAGTAGCGGGAAGTCGTACCTGCAGATAAGGAAACGGGTTTTAATTAATAATAATTGTTATAATTGTAATAATAATAAAAATAATAATAATAATAATAATAATAATAATAATTGTAATAATTGTAATAATAATAAAAATAAAAATAATAATAATAAATAATAAACTTTATTTCTACATCACTCTATGCCATATAGACTTAGGCTCTCAGTGTTTTGGATTAAAAACAGTTTTGTATTTTACAACAAAAAAATTCTTAAACTTGAAACGTTGAAAATTATATAAAACTAATTATGTAAATTTAAAAATAAACTAGTACAATGTATAATTGCAATGATCAATAAACAGCTAGAAACCTATGAGTTTTTTGCTAAGCGTCTGACCTCAGCACAATAATTTATATAGTAATACTAAAATTATTGTACACAGTTCCAAAAACTAGAATTTGACAATATAACGAGCTTCCACATAAAGTCAGTGTGGGGATACCATGACTCCTGCCTTAGGCGATCACATTAAACTGACACCGACTCGCCCAGTAGCGGAGGGAATCGGACTTTAACAAATTTAACCCATCGTGGGAATCGAACCAGGACCCTATGTGTATTGTGTCACATACCGTGCGCCGTTGTGAGCGACCAAACACACTGGCTGGGGCAGATGTTCGAGGAAATGGGTCAAAATTGGAACTTGTTCATTGAACGTTGGGCACTCTTGCAGATCGGCGTACGTCAGGCCTGTTAGGGATAATAGAAAGAAAATGACTGGTTAGCTGTACGTCCATAATGATAGTTATTAACATCATAATCATTATCAATCATACTAATCATGACCATCATCATCATCGTCATCATCATCAGCAGCAGCAGCATCCTCACCACCGTCACCATCATCATCATCATCATCGTCATCATCATTATCATCATCATCATCATCAGCATCATCATCGTCATCATCATTATCATCATCATCATTATCATCATCATCATCGTCATCATCATTATCATCATCATCATCATCATCATCATCATCAGCAGCAGCATCATCATCGTCATCATCATTATCATCATCATCATCATCGTCATCATCATTATCATCATCATCATCAGCAGCATCATCATCGTCATCATCATTATCATCATCATCATTATCATCATCATTATCATCATCATCATCATCATCAGCAGCAGCATCATCATCGTCATCATCATTATCATCATCATCATCATCGTCATCATCATCATCAGCAGCATCATCATCATAATCAACATCACCATAATGATCATCATCTTTGACCACACCACCATCCTTTTTACCATCACCATCATCATCATCTTCGTCCTCACCACTATCACCATCATCATCACCATCATTATCACCATCATTTTTCACCACCATCATCTACATCATCATCATCATCACCATCATTATCACCATCATCATCATCATCATCGTCATCATCATCATCATCATCATCATCATCATCATCATCACCAACTTAACCATCATCACCATCATCATCATCATCATCATCATCATCATCATCATCATCATCACCACCAAGTTGACCATCACCATCATCATCATCATCTTCGTTCTCACTATCATCATCATCATCACCATCATCATCACCACCTTCACCATCATCGTCATCATTATCATCATCATCATCATCATCATCATTACTACTATTCTTACAATCAATATTTTTATATTTACTAAAAAAAAACATTTTTTAATTCTTAAAAAAAAACAGAAGTCCCCCCCCCCCCTTTTTTCTTTTTCCACACACACTCACACACAGTCACACACACACACATACACATACACACACACACTTGCTGAAACACACCTGAAACTTCGACGGCCGACTGATTTAGCGACTTCTCGGGGTTGAAGCATAGCGAGAGCTTGTTGATCACCCTGGGCGTCTTGGACGGATGTTTCACGAGGTCCTCAGGGGAAACGGCCAGGAAGCAGAGCTCTGTGAACTTGGGGATGTTTGTTGGGAAGGGCAGACCTGTCCCTTCAACGTCGAAGAATACGATGGTCTGGGGCTCGTTGGTGGTGCTTGCCATTTTCTGTACAATGTACTCTGTAGCAAAGGTAGAAAGGTGAAATGGGGGTTGGTTAGATGGTCGTGGTGGTGGTGGTGGTATGATTGCAGTTGTTCTTGGTGGTGATGTTATAGTTGGTGTTACTGTTAATGTTGCTGTTGTTGTTGCTGTTCTTCTTCTTCTTCTTCTTCTTCTTCTTCTTCTTCTTCTTCTTCTTCTTTTTTCTGGAAATATTTTTCGCATGTAAATAGAAAAAAAAATACATTCTTTATTATATTAGTCGCCTCTACTTTAATTTTGAAGGGAATTGAATATTTTATCGCTAATTAAGATAGAAAAACTAGGTAATGACTACCATAGAAATTACTGATTGTAAATGGTAAATGATTGTGTGTGGTTAATATTAGCAGTTGTTTTGAAGTAGCCTTAGTAGTAGTAGTAGTAGTAGTAGTAGTAGTAGTAGTAGTAGTAGTAGTAGTAGTAGTAGTAGTAGTAGTAGTAGTAGTAGTAGTAGTAGTAGTAGTAGTAGTAGTAGTAGTAGTAGTAGTAGTAGTAGTAGTAGTAGTAGTAGTAGTAGTATAACCAAATATATGTGAATGTCGCAGAGGAGGTTGGTAAACAATATGCAAGGCCCAAAAAACATTTAATATGTATAGTGCACTCTAAGAATACAAAACGATTCAAACACGTGAGCTTTCGGCATACGGCCTTCATCAGAAAAAAATAATTAAATTGAAGAAAAAAAAGAGAGAAAAAAGGTGGTTTTTTTTTACGAGCACACTCATTGAGTAATTGGATTGTAACCTCTCACCCTACACATTCTTCTCTCTTCTCTTTGTCTTTCCGTTTACAACTAATCTTTATTGTTTGACTCTCTTTTTGGATCTAAATATGATTTATTCACCACTGTTGCTTTTATTTTACATTAGATATCTTCATCTGTCTTACTTTTTTGCATATCTCTTTTTATCTTTTATATGTAACATCTTAATGTGTATCGCTAACCTATGAATACTTTTACCATACAATTAAAAACGTAAGTTTATTATCTATTGAATGAACTACATAAAGACAAATACGGTGACGGTAAGATTTAAATAATTACCATATACTTACATACTAGTCAGTTGGTAGGGTTATGGTAAAAAGAACTGTTTGACTTGGCAGTAGCGTTGTCGGCGTTATTATTTTAATTGTAGCAATCTCAGAACATCACAGGTTTAAATACCCTTTCTGAGGAACTCTTACTAAAAAAGCTTTATTTATATAGTTATTGTTGTGTCAACAAGTTTCGTTGCTATGGGTGGTGGTTTCGGAGCCAATTCCTGGAAAGACACTTACCCCGTTTCGTACGCTATTTTTAATGAGTATCGGGAACTACTCTTTGTCAGGCAGAACTTAGTTTTGCTGGAAAAAGAAAAAGAAGAAGAAGAAGAAGAAGAAGAAGAAGAAGAAGAAGAAGAAGAAGAAGAAGAAGAAGAAGAAGAAGAAGGACGAAGAAGGAATTAGAGGGAGAGAGAGAGTTAGAAAAAGAGAGCTTAGAGAGATAGAGAGAGAGGTAGAGAGAGAAGTTTAGAAAGATAAAGAGAGAGTTAAAGAGAGTGAGAGAGAGAGAGAGAGAGAGAGAGAGACAGACAGAGACAGAGAGAGACAGACAGACAGACAGACAGACAGACAGACAGCTAAACAAACAAACAGACAGACAGACAGACAGACAGACATAGATTTGGAGACTATATTTCAGTTTCAGGATCTGATTAGTTTCAGTTTCGGCACATCATCATAATTATTTTAGGCTTCCCTACTATTCACAACTATTACAAATAATTTAGATTCGTCAACTGACACAGTTTTAAAATTAATAGGTCGTATATATAACGTGGCAGCGTGTGTTATTTATAGCGTCAGCCCTTTATTGATTATTTCGAAGTTTTTCCTTCTGTGATTAGCTGTATTCTTATTACGGAAAAAGATAGTATGCGGTGTCCTTGTTTGTTGCTTAGCATGTGACGTTAGCACTTTAATTATGCTGTATTGTGTACGAGTCCCAAAATTAACGTCTGACAAGTTTAAGCATTGGTATATAGAGACAATGAGGGGGTAGCATGACTCATCAGCCAAGCATATAATTATTCGGAAATTAAGTCTATGTTGCCTTCTAAAGTCTATTTTTTAGTGTGTGTACGTTACAATAATTATGTCTTTCGAGCCGATGTTATATTGAGATTACACGCCGCATTTAAAAGCCAAGAGTAAAGAAATATGTATCAATTAAATCAGATGGGTATCCTCGTTGTAGCACAAAATATAAGTTGGAACATATAGCCTTTTAACCGTCCAGGGGTAGAACATCGGCTTCCGTCGAAAAGTGTCCCCAGTTCGAATTCTGGCGGTTGCGTTCCCTACTGGTTGGGTCGGTGTCAGTATAATGTGGAGTCAGGAGTCATGGTATCCCCGCCCTGTCTCGTGTGTGGCAGCACATAAAATTTTCAGACGCCCGTCTTGGGGCCCGTCCACAATATAGCCTGCATAGTGCTGCTGTTGGACGTTAAACCAACCCAACGACAACCGTTCAAGTTACATTCTTTTCGTCTACCCTCTTTAAGTAGTATTTTCTGTTATTCCCCTTATTTTTTCGAGATCCAAAGCAATTTTTTTTAAGTTTTCACACAATTTTATGTATACAATATCTTGGTGTATTCGCCAACCCGGTTTCTGACAGAACAATAAGAAAAACTTTACAAGGGGCTAAAAATTGATTTCTTTGCAATGAGTCTAGTTTGCCTTCTATAGCCTGTGTGTTTTAGCGTGTGTACAATGTTTTTCTTGCAGGTGTTGTATTGACATTACAGGCAACATTTAGAAGCCAATAGCATCGACTTTGGTATCCACCGAAGCAGATAGCTTTGCTCTCCTTAAAAAATTACGTTGGGACTTATAGCTTTTCAATTTTTTAAATTATATCCTTTAGCGACTACTATCTTTAAGTTGTATTTTCTGTTATTTCCCGTATATTTCTTAACTCCAAAGCAATTTTTAAAAATACCTCATTCTGATTCAAACCGTGTCAAGATCGTGCACTCGATCTCTGACAAAAAATTAAGGAAAGCTTTACAATGGGTTAAACATATTATGGGAATTTCAAACTCTTTTTCTATATCCTTTTTATTTTAACCTGTGTACGCTGTTTTTCCTGCTGGTTTTGTATTAAGATTACACGCGAGATTAAAGAGTCAATAGTATAGAATTTGGTATCAACCAAAGCAGGGAGTTTTTTCTCTTTATATGACAAGTTACGTTGGAGATTTCAGTTTTGTAGCTTTTCAAGATATATCAGGTCGTCTGTACCCTTTTTAAGTATTATTTTCTTTTATTTCCCTTACATTATAGAACTCCAAAGCTATTCAAAATATATGCGTTTTACACATTTTCATTTAAACTGTGTCTGGTACAATTTTGACAGAACAAAAACAAAAAGATCACAAGGGGCTAAACATATCTTCCAAATTGAGGTGTATTTTATCTTTTATAGTCTCTTTATTTTAGTGTGTATACAATTTTTTTTCGTGCCGATGTTGTATTGAGATCAACACATCAAGATTTAAAAGCCAATAACTTTGAATTTGTTATCAACCAAAGGAGATAGCTTTGCTCTTTATAAAACAATTACGTTAGAACCTATAACTTTGCAACTGGTTAAATTATATTCTTTTGCTACTACTATCTTTAATAATTACTTTTTGTTATTTCCCTTATATTTTTGAAGTCCAAAGCAATTAAAAAAGGTTATTTACCTCACTCAAGATA
>RQTK01000251.1:308575-321482 GCA_003991915.1 Elysia chlorotica
CGACACCCTCAGAATTTTCGACTTCTCATCCAGGAGGTATCGATACCTAAAAAAACAGAAACACCAGGGAAAGGTTGTAGGTAAATGTCACTGCAAACCTTAACATTTAACTCTAGTTAAGCAATAAAACCAAACAAGGTCAGAGGTTGGTATGAATCATCACAATTTTTACAGTGCTCTTGTTGTTTTGTTTGTTTATCTTTGCGCAACACACTGCACATATGCTGTGGTTTTCTCCACAATAAAGCTCATATAGTGCTGACGTTGGACGTTATGCAATCAACTCAACTCAACTCTCTCTGGGTTTAACGTTTCCTAGGTTCCCCTAAACAATAACAGGTCACGTTGATAGAAGACAAAAGAAAGATTGAGGCAACTACTGTACATGATAGATCCTATTCTAGTCCATTCTACTGCTATAAGTTGAGTTGGTTTATTGTCCAATGTCAGAATTATATAAGCTATATAGTGGATGGGTCTCGACTGACGTCTGACATGAATGCTACAAAGCTAGTCCTCAATGTAGGGGTCCATAGAGCCGCTGTTTATTCTTCTTCTTCTTCTGCGTTCATTTTCAAAAATCTTTTATATTTTCAGTTTGGCCTCCTCGATGTCACAGAGTCATTTAGTCACTTAGTCAATAGTCACATATTAACCGAACCACCCAGTTTGACCCACTTACACTGCCTCGCCCCGCCTGTCCACAAGTTTCTCCACGTCTGGTGAGAGCAGGTACATCCGGTCGTTGGATTCCTCACCGGTCGGCCAGTAGAAAAGCGGGCATGAGCAGGAGCTTGGCGTGATCAGCTTGATCTTGTCGTTGGGCTGGATATCGTGCCTCCCTGAGCCACGAGGAATAATAATAATAATATAATTTTACTTATATAGCGCATTCCACCGAAGTATCAAAGAGGAAGAAAAAAACCAATATCTTTTTTTTTACTTGAAAATATGATCGTTATTATAGAACCCAATCGCAAAATCTGAAGCACAACTGATCAACTAGATTGTGTCGTTTGCGTGGATATCTAGACTTTCTTATACCAGGAGAAGAAAAAACATTAATTAATTTAAATATAAGATCGTTAATATCTCTACACTCATATATATATCCTGCGAGTTATTACTGCTGAATCCAGCTTTTTCCAATTTAACATAAGTCAAATGATGAAAAGTCTTAAAAGGTTTACTATTGTAATCATACAAAAGGTTTAAAAAAAACTTCCTCCGAGGTATTACTGCTGAATCCAGCTTTTCCCAATTAAACATAAATCAAATAAAGAAAAGGCCTAACAGGTTTTCCTTTGTAATCATACAAAAGGTTAAAAAAAACGTAGGTCATTATCGCAGCAGCATGAAAAAAAAAATTATTTTCTAAGGTACAAGGCAAGCTAACCAGTTTTGTTCATATGCATGACTGTAGCGTCAATTTCAACCCACTGGTTCTGATCCTTCGCTGTGTTCAGCTTAAGCTGATATCCTGGGGAGAAAATAATATTATCAAATTCTATTAATGTGCTTGGAAAAGAAAAGTTAAATAGAAAAATTTAGTACATGTATTTCATATAATTATTACAGAAGACATGTTTACATATTATTCCTTTTTTTTTTTTTCCTTTTTTATATATAAACTAATTAGTCTTCTTTACAGAAAATGGATCTATTTTGCTCCTTTTCACTAAAGCTTAACTTCTTGCACATTATCAGGTGCAAGATTGAAGCATCACAAAGCCTAACAGGACGTTGCACATAACATTCCTTTCTAACTCGCAATGCTACAAGTGAATGAAACATAAACATGTAAACAGAAGAAAATAAATATATGCACCTAATGTGACCAGTTGAGAAAGGAGTCATGGTATCCCTGCACTGTCTCTCTGTAGCAGTGCATAAAGTTTTCAAACATAAGTCTTGAGACCCATCCAATATAAAACCTTTATGGTCTTAAGTTAGAGGCTAAGCAACAAAATCAAACACAAACTAAAAAAAAGCAGCAAAAGATTTAATCTGATACCTACCAACTTCAGCGGCACATGACATTGTCATAATGTCGTGATAATGCATGTTTGCTCTGGGCCCAGGGGTTGGAAGACAGGAACTACAGATACCTGTGAAAAGATAAGTGAGTGAGTGAGTGAGTACAAGTGGAAATATAACTGAGTAAGTGAGTGGATGAGTATATGTGAAAAATATAGTGTGTGAGAAAATGAGTAGAGGAGTACAAGTAAAAAGATGAGTGAATGAGTGTGTGAGTGAGAAATAATGAAAAGATAAGATAGGTGAATGATTGAGTGAGTACAAGTGAAAAGATGAGCAAATGAGTGTGTGAGGAAGTACAAATGAAAAGATGAGGGAATGAGTGAATAAGTGAGTTAGTGAGTACAAGAGAAAATGTAAGTGAGTGAGTAAGTGGATGTATGAAAGTAGAAAGATAAGCAAATGAACGTGTACAAGCGGAAAGATAAGCAACTTATTAAATGATTGGGTGAGTACTAGTGAAGAGATGAGCAAATGAGTGACTGACTAAGAATGAGTCAAGAGATTAATAGGTGATTGTGCAAAGGTAAAAAAAAAAAATATATATATATATATATATATCTAGAATTGGATTCAAGGGACTATTTCACTCACACTATACTTACTGACACTGACCAAATCAGCTGGAATCAAACCTGCAACCTTCTGATTAGAATCTATGCACTTACATTTCAACATCAACATCTTTGATAAAATTCAAATCTATGTGAATAAGAACATTTTATACTTAGGCCTACCGGGCAATGTTTAGCAAGAAAAATAAGTTCCATATCAATACATACTTAGGCCTACAGAGCAATATCATTTTTAGCAATACATACCTGAAAAACATTTGCATTCTCCTCGGTTCTTTTTAGAAAAGTCAGCACAAAACACCTGAAGGGACTCTTCCCCTAGAGGTGGGTCGTACGCCTTTGAGCACGATGGTTCTGGAAGTTTTGGTGTGGGTGCGCAAAAGAAATGGAAGATGGTGGAAAGGGGAAAGAGTGTTTAAAAGAAAATGGTATTTCATGAGAAAGAATTATGTAATTTCATAAATTAAAGAAATGAAGGGAGAGACAGAGACAAGCACAGATTCACAGATAAACAAAGACAGAGACAAACACAAAGGCAGGCAAATGGAATTATAGAAAGCTAGAGAAAACATATAGTCAATGGTATAAATAGAGAGAGAAAGATATCAAGAAAGGTACTTGAAAACAAAGAATGATGAGAGGAAGAAGGGGGCGGGGATCTTTTATTACATTTCTTCCTTTGTTTTTTTCAATGTTCATATTAAATAACTTTTTAATTATTATTGTTTTTATGTTATGATTGTATTGACTTTTATACTGATTGTTATGATCAGTATTGCTATTTTTTAAATATTATTTTATTATCACCTTATGATTTTTTTAGTTAAAATTTTGTTTTCATTTTTGTTTTTTTTCATTATCATTATTATTATTAATATTATTACTAATAAATAAGATTACTGTTACATCTGTTATTACTATTTTTTAAATGTATTTTGCTGTGCAATGACTGGCATGACTGCTTCCATTTTAAACCACTTACGGGGTAGGCCTGCCTCCTTAACCACCACAGATGCCGGTGTAAGTTTCCCGACTTCCAGCTCGTCTGTAGCCCTGAGAGTAAAGCAGCTGTCTTTGTTACTAGGTATCTGAAAATTAGAAAAGAAAAAATGAATTTTACTTACTTCCATTATTAGGTGGAGGGAAACCTGCTCAAGTTGTAGCAGAAAGACCATGTTTTGGAAACAGCAATCTGTCAAAAATTTATATTTGCTTACTGATTGGATCAGTGTCAGTGTGGTGTGATCGCTTGAGACAAGGTTCCAGATATTGCATTAATGTCTGTTTAGAAACATGTTAAATCATCAGATGTTAGTCTTGGGTCCCATCCACTATAAAGCCTATATCAAGCTCACGTTCGGTTTTAAACATTTCCATTGTCAGTAACAATGCTATTTTATTGGCAGGTTCCAAGATTTAAGTGTGACAAAGTATTTGCTGATGTAAAAAACAAAAACAAAACAAAAGACAGTTCCTTGGTATAAGCACCTCGCTCTACTTACACTGATCATGAGGGAATAAGAATATCAAATTGAGATTTAAAAGCGATGCCTACTTATTAATAACAGTGCCTCTGTTTTGGTTAAAAAGTGTATAAGAATTTAGCAGTGAAATATTTAGACTAACATTTCTTCTCACCTTTCAACAGTGCGTGATGGATGCATGTACCAGTTATTAATCTTTAATTTTTAGCAATGTGTTTGTATTCTTCCAGAATATAATTTTTTTTTCTTATAATGTTTTCTTTGAATTTTATAGTTTGTCACCCCCTATATCCAGTTTAATAAATTATTTTTACAAGGTTCGAAATTAACTACCGTATTTAGACATTCTTGTCCCATTTTTTTTCTCAATTCTGACTTTTCACAATCTCTATAGTAAATTTAAAATTAAGGCATGCTTAGTTTTACATCAAACTTATGTGTAAGAGACATAAATTATATGAAACAAAACAAGTGAAAGCCTTTCCGTGTCATTTTATTTACTATTTTAGTACATTAGTATCCAAGGGGCCGAACTGGCTCAAGTGGTAGAGTATTAGTCTCAGAGTTGAAGGCCCGCAATTCAAGAATGTATTTGCCCAATTTAGTCCCCTACTGGTTAGATCGGGATAAGCACAACATAACCCTTTGAGACAGGAGTCCAAGTTACTCTGCACTGTCTCATGTATGGTAGGATATAAAATTGCCAGACAACAGTATTGGGGCCCATCCACAATATAGTCTAATTAACGCTAATGTTGGACGTTAAGCAACCAGCTCAACTCAACACAACTTAACACTAGTATCCCAATTTTTTTTAAGCCATAAAGCAATGATATCTGTCTTGAAAGAATCTATATTGAATCACTTACCTTGTCAAACTGAACCACCAGTAAGTCTCTCTCAGGCAGGAATTGCACATTCCTCACATTTTTCTGGCTTGCAATCTGAATACAATAAACATAATTGTAATATTGTGTTGTTGTTTTTTTTAGATCTATTATAAATTATTTACTGTAGGGTAAATAGATATGTAGTGACTTAATACTCAATGGAAATAAAGATAATACAATTTTGATAAGATTAATGAGAGGGCGGCTAAACAACAACAACAACAACAACAACAACAACAACAACAACAACAACAACACAACAACAAAAAGCTGTATAACTAATGCTATTTTCACAATGTACATTTATACAATAGTGTTAGTTTATATGTTAGCATTTATAAACATTCTGTCTTATGTTGTGTAAGATTAAAAGCACTGGTGAGATAAAGATAATGTAACTAGTTTTAAAGAGTAGTCTGTGTATAATTCTATTAATTTTCAACATTATATATTTTCGATGTAACACACATTGACTGAATAAATTTGAATTTGAATTTGAAGTATATAGCTTTAAAGTTCTATGTATTTTTTTCCTTTGAACTTAAATGTCTAGGGCAGGACACTGCACGTTTCTCACATTGTCCTGGCTCGCAATTTGAATACAAGAAGCAGAAATAGGCCTATGTAATTTTAAAATAAATTCTCTGCATTTTTTTTTTAGTTTTTGGATTTAAATGTCTTGTAATGTTAAAAATAAAAATCATTTCCTTCAGGTCTATACCAGCTCTTTTAAAAAAATCTTAGCTCACAGGCACTTCAGTGGACTCTCCAACTTTTTCTGACTTAATTCAATTTAATTTTTGTCGTATCTCCTTATCCATAACTGCTTTGTCTTATAAGGTATATTTTGTAAAATGAATTGTCAATTAAAAAAAAAAAACATTTTGAGATTATGCAGATGATTGAAATCTATATATCATAAACAGTCAACTCTTACCCATTCCAGATGAAACCTGACTGTAAAATAACCAGACAACATTTCTACCTGAGCAGGTTTTGATTGTCAAGATATCAAGAAAAAATACACATTTTGAACTTATGTAGATAGGCCTAACAGAAATCCAAATCTAAATCATTTAACCCTTCCAGATGAAACCTGACTGTAAAATAACAATCATTGTCATGAAATAACAACATTTTTACCTGAACATATTTGATTGTCAAGAGAAAAAAAAATTTAGAACTTATGTAGATAATCTAAATCATGAGCAGACAACTCTTACCCGTTCCAGATCAGGCATAACTGGGAAATAACCAGTCAGCATTTCAACCTCAACAGATGTGCGGCCTGATCCACCCTTCTCCAAGTACCTGGAGATTTACATTATTAAAACATAACATAATTAGTTATAAAAATAAGGATTAAAAGTCTTGATTAACTCAACGGAGTCAAAACATGTAGCCTACATGTAAGAGGTAAATATTATTTGAAAGATAAAAAGTTGAGGTTTTCAAATCTGCACTATTTTCCTTTTATTTTTATTGGTTCAAAAGATCTGAATTTTGGAAAAGCCCTTAAAATAGTGCGATTTCATGAGCATTGCTGGCAAACTACTACAACCCTAGAGTTAACTTTTTCCCATCTCAAGTTTTAAAGCCTATTCTGTGTGTGCACACTACTTTGGGGAATTTAAAATATGTATAAAAGGTAAAAGCTTTGAGGCTCATTATTTGTGTGTAGATCACTACAAAGATGTGCTAGCACAGGCACATACCAATGAGCAACATGTGTGCAGCATGGTTTAAAAATCATATAACTTGTCTAGGCTGATCTTATCAATGCAATGTGTTAAATAATAACCAAACACTTGCAGACATACTAAATTATTTATGGAAGTTGAGAGTAAGGCGGTAGGCCTATATATATCATGGTTCGTCATATGGTTAGTTTTGTTTGGTATCTATTGCATTTCTTGAAGAATTGTATTCACAGAGTTAGTCGATTAGTAGTTTAGATTTAAATATCAACAGCAAAAGCTCCTGTCAGACACTGAATACAAAACAATAATATATAGTTTATCAAGCTAGTTTCCCTTCCCTCTTCTTTTTACTCTTCCCTTTAAAAACCCAATTAATGATCATTCTTCGGGAGTTAAACAAGTCACTGCAAGTGATAACATAATGGCTAAGACTGAAACACCACAATCAATTCTATTGATTACCATTCTTTATTGATGCTAACATCAATCAATAAGGAAACTAGTTGTTATAGAATATAATCATGAGCAAATGTGATATTAATCCTCACATTGCCAAATAATGGTCTAATTCACAGAAAGACCAAAATGACACTCATCGATCATAAGAATCTTTAAATAATTTCCCCTTCATCTGTTTAATAACTAGACAAATCAGTTCAGTCAACAAACTTTTTCATTTTCATTAAAAAAGGAAACTAAATTTATTTATTTTAACAGAAATTTTACACAAGTTTCTTTCAATTTTCTAAAAACTACTGATTTTAAGTTAGACCATTATGTTCGCAAAGCAATCTATACTCACCGTAAACAAACATGGATGCATATGGACTTTCTGCTGGCTGTGACATAACGTTTGGAAGTGCCTGTAGGTAAACTTGTTGTGGGCATGCTAGGACTCTGAAAGCTGGGTCGGCGAACTCGGCTAGGTTTGGGCACGGGAGGCGGAATATGGCTGAAGATTTTGGGACGGTTCCCAGAACTTGAAGTCCTCGACAGAAATCTGCTAGCCTTAGTGACCCGTCCACTTTTGGGTGGAGGGGGAGGGCTTAAGATAGAAAACAAATTTATGTTTTAACGTCATGGTTGATACGTTTAAAGTTAAAGATGTGGTTGGAAAACTGAGTGCTATGTATCATCCATTTTGCCACATAGAAACTCCCACAATTTACATGCGTTTATTTATTTGGCTTTATATTACTTGGATACAAGGTTAACAATGAGTTAAATAAACCCAGTATCAACAAAGCTGTTTGTTTGTTTGTTTCTTTCTTTCTTTATTGATGGGCAGGTCCTAAGACTTAAGTACAACATTTTGTGTGCTGCCACATAGAGACAGTGCGGGAATACCAATACTCCTGCTCCTGACAGTCATATCATACTGACATTGATCAAAGCAGTAGGGACAAATAAATTTGTGACTGATCGTCCGTTTTGAACCAAGGACCTTCTGACTGGGAGATCATTGCTTTATCACTTGAGTCAGTGTATCCAACAAAGCTACCCATGCGAAATCGTGTCTAACCTTTTTATATGTTAATTGATTGTTTTGAGGGTCAAAACTTTGATCATTTTGTTCTCAGAGAACCATGATGCGACTCACACTTAGCCTACTTACCTTTGCAGAATTGGCTTTCCACGACTGTCTCTGCCGTTTCCTCTTGTGTTGCCGCTTTGATCCACCACGTATCTGACTCCCATCTCCTCTTTCTCTACCTCTTCCTTTTCTTCTTCCTCTTCAGGGGTCTCTTTGTCACAACCAATTCCACAGGCGTGGCACATTGGGTTGCTTGTACATGAGGCAGAAGAGAGTTTTTTTTTTTTAAATAAGTCATACCTTACGAATAAGCAGACATTTTATGTGCTTAATTGAAGCTTAGATTTTGAGTATCTTGTTTTCATTGGGATGAGAAAATCTACACTGGAACATGCATCATAACTAAATTCTAAGTCGAAAAACATGTATTTTCATTCTATTCATAACTTTACGAATAGATTTTGAGTCTTCTTTTGATAAGAATTGATGCATCATTTTACTCTCCGCCATTTTTCCTTTTCTTTTTCATAACCTTAAAACAAGGGATATATTTTAAGCTCACCGGAGTACCATTACTTATTTTTCTACATGGGTCTTGTTCTCTTACATTTCTATGCCATCATATGAATTTCCTCTATTCATCCCTGCCTTCACCCACATATCCAACAAAAATTCACCTAGACTTATCGCTCAACATTTGCCCTTGACCTCTCACCTCGTCATGTCCTCTCCCCAATGGATCTCTGTGGGCTTGGCTTCGGCGGTAACCTTGAATTTGCAGTTGGCATTTTTGTCCACAGGTATATTGTACTCAACGTTCACATGCATCTGGCCCAAACCTTGACCTTTAGTCAGCACTTCCAGCTTTTGACCAACTGGTACCTAGGTAAAGAAAGAGTATTATCATCATAGCTATTTGCTATCACTGAATAGCATAAAAATATATTGTCAAGGTGCTACAATGAGGGCATTAGTGAGACGTATGCCAAAATGTAAGGGATATATAGTTACCTAGTTAAAGAAAGAGTATTATCATAACTATTTGCTATCACTGAATAGCATAAAAATAATTATATTGTCAAGGTGCTACAATGAGGGCATTAGTGAGACGTATGCCAAAATGTAAGGGATATATTGATTAAATCTAACTAAACTTTCAGATTTAACATATGCTAGTAGGTTTTTTGCTTTATTTTATTAGAAGCTTTTCTCCAACATAAATCAGAAATAAGGAAATAAAAGTTCCTATTGATTATCTCAAAAGTAGCCGAAATGGCTTTTGCCAAAATTGTAACACAGTGATTATATATAAATTTTGTAACAATTGTTCTCTACAGGGTTTAACGACTCCTAGGTTCCTCTAGGCAATGGGCCCCAAGACTTACGTCTGACAATTTTATGTGCTGCCACACACGAGACAGGGTGGGGATATATTATACTGACACCGCTACCCAACCATTTACAGGGGATGAATATTGGACAAATAAATCTGCTGATCGTGGAATTAGATCCGCGGATCTCCTGATCTGGAGACCAACGTTCTACCAAATGAGATCTCTGTGTACCTCCGGGTTTTTTTTTAAGTCAATATAGATATTTGATGAATACACAAAATTTCAAAGATAAAAACCACGTTGTAGGGCTGATCTCACATCATACAATTGGGCTTAAAAGAGAACCAAGAGAATGCCCAATGTTTAATGTAAAGCTTTTTTGCTTAGCATCCAACATCAGCACGATAAAGGCTATATTGTGGATGGGGCCCAAGATTAACATCTCACAGTTTAATGTGCTTTCACACAGAAACAGCGCAGGGAGATCTGAACTGCTGTCTCAGCTAGTCATAGTATACTGACACAAACCCAACCAGTAAGGGATCAAATTGGACAAATAAATATTTTTTCAGATCCGGGGGTTCAATCCATGAACAGTAAACCAACTGATAGAGTGCCCCCTTTCCTCTCCTCCCTCTGCTGATACCAATAATACAATTAGGGTTAAATAGAGAACGAAGAGAACACCTAATATCTAGTGTAAAGCAGTTCTCTACTTACATTGTCCACAGACTTGGGGCTTGTGGCGTCCTGCTGAGTAAACTTGAAGGAGTGTGTTTGTCTGCCAGCCTCTCTCTCTGAGCTTACGTTGCAGGACAGGTCAATCTTCAGCAGCTCCTCCTGTCGCTTGACCAGACTGTAGCGCGATAGAGCCTGGATTGCTGCCGTGGAGTCCTGCAAAACAGATGTGATATGCGGGAATGACCAAGTATTAAGCTATGCCTATGCCCTGGAATCCTAAAGTTGAGTTGGTTGCTTCAACTCCTACATCCGTACTATATAAGCTATATGATGGAGAGACCCAAGACCGATGTCTGATAATTTTATGTGCTAACACACAGTGCTGGGAGGACTAGGTTTCTGTCTCAGCCGGTAACATAATAGTAACCAAGCAAGTAGAGGATGAAATCGGACAAACAATAGTTGAACAATTGTGGGTTTCAAACCGGCGACATCCTGATTGGGAGACCAAGGCTCTATCACTTGAGCAAGTCTGCCCTCATGGAGTACTAAAAACCACATGTGTAATATGAGTGGAAAAAAACAATTATTGGGCAACCCCACTACAGATGAAATATAAGGGAAATAGCCAAGTGCTAGTGACATTTCATATACTCTGAGCCCGCTGTGTCACCCAGCAAGGAAAGGGTAGTTGAGACTCTTGAGTTATACTATAACTTTTTACTTATAGCATAATTAAGGAGAAGGATGGAAAGTAATGGCAACCACCCTCACAAATTTTTGTTTGTTTAATACAACCATGACCATGACTCTTGCTTCTCCAACATTCCATCAAGAGCATTGGAGCAAACAGAAAAGTAGATAACTTGTGCATTGGCAAAAAAATTTTCAATAAATTTTGAACCGGGAACCTCTGTAAATCAGTAAATGACTTTTCTAAATCAATACAGCATTCCGACACTTACCATAGCACCAATGAACGCGCCATTCTCGTTACGCTGGCCCACCAGCCAATCAGCAATTGAATCCACATGCTCCATCTGTGCGTGCCGTTCAAGGAAAACGAGCAGAGCGTATGCTGTCGCCTCAATGGAGGAAGCCTTTGCGCCAAGTTTATACCAAAATGGTGTGGAGCCAGACTCATTAACTTCTTTGTCTGCCCAATAGAATTGGTCTGACATTTGGAAATAGAAGAGAAATTTAAATTGTGACACTAAAATGTACAAAGATAAATCTATCATCTATCTATCTATCAGTCTATCATGGCTATCACAGACTGGTGGTTAGTCTGTTTTGATACGTTTTGAGCTTACATTTATATCAACTTACTTAGGGATTAATTTTGGGGTGGGGGGGGGCTGCTAATGTAACACGAAATCAGTAATATTACATTTTTTCAAATGTGTACAAATCAAACTACAGTACAATATATTATCAAAACTATTCTATGTTGTTGGTGGGCAGAAGGAGGGGGGGGGGGCATTACCCACTCCATAAACCTATTGTTTAAACTTAAGTAATAATTACAATGCCAGTTTCCACGAATAATAATAATAATAATAATAATAATAATAATAATAATAATAATAATAATAATAATAATAATAATAATAATAATCTTTATTTATACCACTTTTATCTCAACCAAGTCAAGCTCAAAGCACTGTACATAAAATAAGTCATAACAACACTTGAAATGAAATTTTACAAAGACTGGTAAATAAGAAAATCATTAAATCTACATATTATAACAAATTGCCTTGTTCACACACACACAAAAAAACATTTTTAATGACAGAAAATATTTTTCAAAGGGAATATTATTAATATCATAGTATCCTTTGGTGTGCATTTAAACTTTGACTAAAAAGATGTGTCATTAATTTAGATTTAAAACTCCTTATAGAACCTACATTGTTCATTCCCTAGTTGAGCACTTTGATAGGTAAAAGCCCTTTGTCCAAAATGTATAAGTTTATCTATGTTAAACAAGAAGATCTTTGGTAGATGAGTGCAATTCTCTAGCCGGGGTGTAGGGGCTTACAACGTCTGTGATATATTTTGGAAAGGGGTAGGTATTTGCATTGGAAGAGGAGCGGACCTAATTTATAAATCTTCTTTATAATTTCTTCACAAAGCTATGAATATATGCAAAAATTAATATCTGGTATTACTAAAACAATATAAAAATGTAGTACTAAACACACATAGTATAAACTCCATTTTAATACTTCCTTCTCATTAATATGCAAATAGATAAGAGTTCAGGACTTTGCTTAGTTGAAAGTGCTTGTCGAAAAAAGTGTTTTTATCTTGACTGAGTATACACACATAGGTGCCAACTTACCATAATCGTTTTTCCACTTCATCGACCAGAGTCTATTGACAGCCATGGTGCTTACTTCACCTCCCTCCTCAAAGAGCTCCAGAGCGTATGCTGCCTTGGCAAGAACCATTGGCTGCTGCACCATGTGGAGGTTATCCTCTATGAACAGCGCCATGTCAGACATCAAGATGAGGTGGTCCTCCTGCAAACAACAAACAGAGAGACAACAATGATAACAATAAACAACAACAATACTATTACTACTACTACTACTACTACTACTACTACTACTACTACTACTACTACTACTACTACTACTACTACTACTACTACTACTACTACTACT
>RQTK01000251.1:331501-344118 GCA_003991915.1 Elysia chlorotica
TATCATTATTATTATTATTATTATTATTATTATTATTATTATTATTATTATTATTATTATTATTATTATTATTACTTGTGTGGCCCATTCAAACTTACGGACTTTCTGGTGAGGGTCTGCTTATTGTTTAGGAGTAAAACAGCTTCATCTACAGCCAGCAAGCCCACCCTGGTGTTTGCTTCCCCAGACAGTTCCATCTCATATTTATCTTTGGGATTGTAATTTGACGAGACACCAAAAAAGCCACCTGGTCGATCTAAGTGTATCTGAGAATAGAAATAAAATTGTTGAACATACTTTTTCAGTGCGGCGAACCCTTGAAAATCAGACTAAGAGAGAAGAGTTTTACTCCCTCCTATAAGATATCCTGGGTATGGCCGTACATTATGCTTGGGAAGTAATCTAATAAGGCTTATATTTGTCATTGGAATATTTCTGGGCACATAAAGACAATGTTAGATCATAATGATATTTCAAAGAAAGAAAATTGTCTTTGTATTAGCAAAAAGGGTTTCACTAAAGAAAAGGACTTTTTATGTATTTCCTTTACATACTTTATGAAGTATTTAAAACAACATTAATATGAAAAAAATGTATAAATAAATTTGTGCCAATAACGTGGGTTGTATAGTTTAAGAATCCCCATATTTTGGTCAAAATAGACCTACGCTTCAAATTTTCAACATTTTTTGATGTTTGCATAAGAAGATTTTAATAAACTTGCATATACACACTTTGTGTTTGTTAATTAAAAATGTTAAATTTATTTTGACTAAAATACGAGGGCAGGCTGATAAATAAGGGCCGTTTTTGAATAACTTTTTTATTTGAAGGACTACAGAAGCAAGTTACACATCAAATGAAAGCTTAGAGTCTCCCCTATCTGATGAACTATCATTTTTCAACATAGTCAACATCGCGTTCAATACAGAGGCGCCAGCCTTGTACAAGTTTTCGCATGCCGTCGGCGAAGAATTCTGGTGTCTGGGATCGGCACCAAGAGCGAACATCCGCCTCAACTTCTGCATCGGTTTCATAGTGATTTCCTTTGAGATGTTTCTTCAGCAAAGGAAATAAGAAAAAGTCAGACGGGGCCAAATCAGGACTGTATGTCGGATGTGGTATGGTAGGAAGTTTCAACTGCTGTAAAGCGCACTGGGTTTGGCGACTGGTGTGTGGCCGAGCATTATCGTGCTGGATGACAACGTCTTTGACTTTGTCCTGTCGAACCCTTCTGAGTCGGCTCGTCAATGCACGCAGAGTTGACACATATCTCTCTGAATTTATTGTTGTGCCTTGCTCCAAAAACTCAATATGGACGATACCTTCCATGTCCCAGAATATTGTCAGCAAAACCTTTCGAGCTGATGCGACGACTTTGAACTTCTTCGGGGCTGGAGAGTTCTTGTGTCGGTACTGCATAGACTGCATCTTGCTCTCTGGGTCATAGAGAACCAAGATTGAAGATGATATTGACCATTATTATTAGATAATGTTAAATAAAAGAAAGAGACAGAGAGTCACAGAGGGAGAGAGAGACAGAGAGAGGGAGAGAGATAAAGAGAGAAAGAGAGAGAGAGAGAAAGAGAGAGAGAGAAAGAGAGAGATGAAGGGAGGCAGACAGACAGATAGACAGACAGACAGACAAAGATAGCAAAAGGGAAAGCAGTATTGACATGAGAAGTACAGCAACTCCTAATTTTCAAAGATAAACAATATAAATGTCTCTTTCCCTCTGTATCCTTACCTCCTCAATGCACGCATTCTCAGTGTCCACAAGAAGTGAGTCGACAACAAACTCTGATTTTTCCCCGAGAGTAGCATAGTAGTAAGCCAGTACACGCATGCTAGGAGATGCTTCATGGAACAATTCCCTTGGCAGCTTCACAATAGATCTACCATCAGAGTTCTTTACCACAGTGGTTGTAAAAATGACTTGAGCTTTACTGAGTACCTAAAAGAAGAAGGGAAAAGAGCAGTTTAGTTGAGACAGTAAGCAGATTCCATTGTGACCACAAAAATAAACTACTAAACATTAGCCCTTAAAAAAATTATAGAAAATAGAAAACCACATAATTATAAACTATCGTTGCAGTTCACTTGGGTTGGATATATTATGCTACAGATGCTCTAGGACCCTCCCTAATGTTACATGTAATATTATACTAAGTGCAATCATCTTTGTCTAAAAAGACATAAAATGGCGTTTACTGGTTCTCTTTTTTATGCTTTAAATATTGATATGTACATGTACAATTTTTTAATTGTGATGGGGGTTGCACTGATTCACACTTATCCACATTGCGTTTTGATGGTAGCAGTTTCAATGTGGTTGAAATTCATTTTGTTCTTATTTTCATTCTCTTTTTTTATCTAATTGTGTTTCAGAGAGACAGCATTTCCATGACCAAAAAAAAATCCCCAGCTGGATCAACTTGACTCATCGCTCTCAATTTCTTGGAAACTAAAGGAAATTTCTTGGAAACTAAAGGACTGCATATTAACCCTTTCGCATCACGACACACATATATATGTTGTGAACACTGATATGCTCGTGTGCAAGCAACACTGTTTATTGATATGCAGACCTTCCGTTTTGAAATGATAATAAAGATCAGAGCTTTTACCTTTATAAATTGTTTTAAAATTTCCCAAAATACACAGAGAATAGGCCGTAAATCCTGCAATTTGAAAAGGTTACTCTCCAAAACTATTATGAAACTGATCCATAATAACTACAGAAATAATTATTTAATATATTTTACAAAAAAAATACTGGTTTCTTCTAACTCACCTGGATTGTAATCTTTGTAATGTCCTGGACATCTGCGCCGTCAGTTGTGTACAAGATTTGGATAGTTCCATCTCTCCATTGCTAAAAGTTAAAAATGGTGTGAAAAAACCTTGTTTGCATGGCAAGACAGCAATAGACAGAGACAGAGACAGAGACATAGACAAAGACTAAAAGAGTTGTTGTTGTTGTTGAGTTGGTTTAATGTCCAACATCAGCACTATATAGGCTATATTGCGTACGGACCCCAAGACTGACGTCCGACAATTTTATGTGCTGCCACACATGAGACAGGGCGGGGATACCATGACTCCTGTTTCAGCCGGTCGCATTAAACTGACACCGACCAACCAGTAGGGTGCACAATCGCCAGGTCTTGAACTCAGACCTTTTGCGGTGGAAGCCGATGTTCTACCCCAGGACCACCGAGCCCCTCGGCTAAAAGAGAGAGGGGGGAGAAAGATAGACAGAGAAAGAGACAGAGAGATAGAGAGGCACAGAGAGAGAGAGAGAGAGAGAGAGAGAGAGAGAGAGAGAGAGAGAAGACAGACAGACAGACAACAGACAGACAGAAAGAGAGAGAGACAGACAGACAGACAGACAGACATACAGAGACAGAGACAGAGATAGAGAGGCAGAGAGAGACAATCAGAGAGACATAAAGACAGAGATACAGAGAGGCAGAGACAGGCAAACAGACAGACAGAGAGACGAGACAGACAGACAGACAGACAGACAGACAGACAGACAGACAGACAGACAGACAGACAGACAAACAGACAGATAGACACAGAGACATGAACAGAATTCACTCAAATTTTGAGATATTAAAAAGATATTAGAACTGCATTAGCATGAGGGAGAAAGTGACATATAAACAGCACCTGCTTAATACAATAGTGACAAGTAAAATTCTAGATATGACTTCTTCTTTGTAGATCCTACCTGAATGGGATCAACCAAAGAGACGTGAATGTATTGGTTGGTGAGAGTCTTGTGCTTTGCAGGTCTGTGCTTGTTGTCAGTGTATACATGACGGACCCAGTCTAGCACGCCGACCTGAGAAAAAGGGAAACGGGAAATGGTGTGAATCAGAACGTTATGAAATTTTATTTGTGTTTAACAAAACAAAACAAAATAATAGCTGCACTAAGTTAAAACTTTATTTGTGTTACACATAATAAGAGTTGCACTAAGTTAAAATGTTATTTTTGTTTAACAAAACAAAATAATGAGAGATACACAAGACACTCTTCTGCCCCAAAATATTATTTCCAATATAAAGTTTAGAACGAACTTTGCAAATTGTCATGAACTAGAGGAAAAAATCAGCGATTAAGTATTGCGATTGTTCAAACCGAAGATTTACTTTGGATTTAAGGCTATTGTAGTATTCTCACAAGCTCACTGTAGAACAGAATTGACAAGAACAATCTTTGTGTGTGTGATCCCTTCACTATTGTATGCATGAGCGAATGATCAGAGACTGACTCTTACGGGGATCGCTTACCGCCATTGGCTAGCAATACAAAAGTGGTGGCTACCAATACATGGCAAGTAATAGTATAGGCTATTAAACAACAACATATGATTATACCACAGCTACCTCCAGAATATTCATCAAGTCAAGATTACTTGTTGGTTTGTTGGTGTCTGTTGTTTTTATATTTACATCCCTCTCTTATAGTTTGCTTCTTCAGTTTTCCTCTGTTATTTCTATCTATATATCTAATTCTATATTAAACTTTATTTTATGTGTACTAATCTATCAATGTATTTTCTCCTCTGTCCTTCACTCTATACCTTTTTTTTCTTCCATCTCTTTCTCTGCCATGATGGCTTCAAGGTATTCTAAATTACAATATTTCGTTTCGTTGCAAGAGGTTTACAATTCCTTACCATAATTTCAACCTTTTCTGTCTTTTCTGGGAGTGTGAAAACTTCCTCAAATCTCCCCTTCATATCTGTCTTCCGGTAATTTTTTATATCTAGAAGAGGAAAAAAGCGTTGAATGGGAAATTTTTTCATAATCATTTTCAAAATATTATAGACCGAAAAATGATGGAAACATAATTAACTAAAGCGCATCCCTAGGGAAGATTGAAATCTGGCTAATATTCATTTCTTATTTAGAATCAAATTTTATATTTGTAAATGGTTGAGACCACATAAGAAGGAAACAAGGCAATGGAAAGTAGCAATAATATAAACTAAGCTTGTTATGACTTTTATTGAACAAACCTAGAAGTAATAAACCTGCTAACAGTATTTAATACGTTGAATTTTATCAGGAATACTGAGGAGGAGGGAGAGGAGGAGGAGGAGGAGGAGGAAGAGGAGGAGAAGAAGGAAAAAAACAAAATGAAGAAAAAGAAGAAGATAGCTTTATGAGCGTAGACAATTTTTGAATAGGAGCAATTATGAGTTGCTACAACACAGGTACTGATTTTCTAATATCAATAGCAATTCTTTGAGAACTTACTCTCTATTTTGTTGCCGTCTTTATCTTTGAAGAAATAAACATTGTAAAGTTGAACTGACGATGCAGGGACACCACTCTTTGATCTCACATCCGCCTTTAGTTTAATAAAAAAAAAAAAAAAGAGGTAGAGATTAATTCTTGTCTGCTTTTTTTGTTTTGTCTTAATTTTTTATAATTAGTTACAGAAGTAATTAAGTACAGATGATTCACTGATTTTATAGGTTTTTCCTTAAGCTATAATCTGATATTGTTAAAAAAAACAATGGTGAAATTATCCTAGCACAGATACTAAAACAGCTGTTCTCAATTCATTGTAAGAGTACCGGTACAAGAGAAGGATTTTGATGGAAAATAATATAGTTTTTCATTTCATACAGAAGAAGACATCTCATGCACAGACCTTTAAGGTATATGGAAAACCAGGCTTGAAAAACTGATCAGCGGCGCTAAAATCAATCTCGTAGTATGGAGAGGAAAGGTAGACGGAAGTGTCAACAATCGTATCATTTTCTCCAGTGCCCGTCTCTGTGACGTTTAGGGAGACATATAAACGTTTATTGTTCGGGAATACTTGGCTTGTGGGAAAAACTTTGGTCATCATAAAGTGTGCACTTGTTCTTCCATCTTCCAGCTGTGGGTTAAAAAAATGATGGCATAGATTTTAAATTTTGTTTAATCAGTTGTGAAATCAGTTCACTTTTAAGTTCTAAAAGGGACTTGGGTTTGACATTGATCAAAGTCCTACAAAACCATATCAAGATCTTTTTCCTTACCAATAGAACACAAACCGGGCATACAGAATGAAATCATTATGACTTTATTACTCTCAACATAAACAAATTTATGAAGCGAGCAGTATTTTTCATTTAAGGATTACTTATGAAAAAAACTTACCAATTAAATAAAAAAAGAAATCTACATCTCCCCTGTATTAATTATATGTAAAAAGAAATCTACCTCTCCCCTGTACCAATTATATATAAAAAGAAATCTACCTCTCCCCTGTACCAATGTGGCAGGAGCTGCACACCGTTATCTTCGTCCCACATTCCCAGCTGCATCTCCACCTTGCCCAGTAGCGGCCGACCGTACACATATCTGACAAGAGTAAGAAAACAGGTTATGGTAAATAGTAAATGACAAATGATGATGATGATAATAATAATAATAATAATAATAATAATAATAATAATAACAATAATAATAATAATAATAATAATAATAATAATAATAATAATAATAATAATAATAATAATAATAATAATATTACTGATAAAAAAAATTAATATAGTAAAATTTTATTAGGCTCTGGAAAATTCAAAACAACCAAGCATAATTCAAAGCATAATTTAACGTTTTCCACATCAAGCTGCACATTTGTTGTGTGCATTGATCTTAACATCTTCCATTTTGAAAATCAAAACTTTAACCTTTTATACAAATTTTTTAAGTTCCACAAAATAATTCCCACAAAAGGAATAGGTCTTATGTCATGCAATGTGAAAAGGTCAATACTCACTTTCCAGAGATGTTGAAAGACACCCAGCCCGTATCTCGGCTAATTACGTCGGTGCTAATATCCAGAGCAGCAGAAAAGCGAGGCAAAACTGGGGGAAAGTAATAAAGTTTTAACTAAATAAAGTTTGAGGCAATAATAATAATAATAATAATAATAATAATGATGATGATGATGATGATGACGCCGGCGATGACGACGATGATGATGATGATGATGATGATGATGATGATGATGATGATGATGATGATGATGATGTAATAATAATAATAATAATAATAATAATAATAATAATAATAATAATAATAATAATAATAATAATATTACTGATAAAAAAAATTAATATAGTAAAATTTTATTAGGCTCTGGAAAATTCAAAACAACCAAGCATAATTCAAAGCATAATTTAACGTTTTCCACATCAAGCTGCACATTTGTTGTGTGCATTGATCTTAACATCTTCCATTTTGAAAATCAAAACTTTAACCTTTTATACAAATTTTTTAAGTTCCACAAAATAATTCCCACAAAAGGAATAGGTCTTATGTCATGCAATGTGAAAAGGTCAATACTCACTTTCCAGAGATGTTGAAAGACACCCAGCCCGTATCTCGGCTAATTACGTCGGTGCTAATATCCAGAGCAGCAGAAAAGCGAGGCAAAACTGGGGGAAAGTAATAAACAGGGCATCGTTATAGTTTTGTTGAGATTTTTACATAATCATTTATTATAAATCACATGAGATATTAAGGGGGAGGGGGGATGTGTGCTTTGATTAAAAAAATTAATTTAAGTAGCCTGATTAAAAAGTAGTAAATGACAAATGATGGTAATAATTATAATAATAATAATAATAATAATAATAATAATAATAATAATAATAATAATGATGATGATATTGATGATGACGATAATGATAATAATTATTATTATTATAATACTAATAATAACAAAACTTTTCCATTGTTTTCTTAGATAAAGTCACTTTAACATATTTAGATAAATACTCACCATATTCCCTCACTTCAAATTCAACAGTCTTTGAGGAACTATATGTTTTATCCTAGGGAAAAGGGAAGCAAAATACATAAAAAGTGTTCAATAAAAGCTTAGTAGAATGAAAATGAAACACATATTTGTCCATGTGCAGTCAGGATATTTTATTTAGAATCCAGAATAAATAATTTGATCTTTAAAAGTTAATGTTCTCTACCTTCAACATTTAATATATTTATTGATATTAATTTAAAACACACATGCATTTTAAACGTAAAGCTTTGTTTAGGTTAAAGTGCTAGAGAAAATTAACATCACAATTAACATTATTATTATTATTATTATTATTATTATTATTATTATTATTATTATTATTATTATTATTATTATTATTATTATTTGTTGCCCCTCTATGTTAAAAAATTGCCTGTCTCAGTGATATCAAAATATCAAAGACAGACATAAAAAATCTCACCAAGCCTTCATAGTTTGCGGAGATAGACCAGATGCCCTCAGTGGCTTCCCTTGGCAACTGAAACGTCTGACCTTTGAACGCGTCTTCTGCAGAGTAGCGCATCCTGTCCACAATGATGTTTGATGGGTTCTGAGGGTAAACATGGGGAAAAGAGCTGGATACTATTCATCCACAGATGTATGTGGGGTAGGTACCTTTACGGTACTGCTAAAACAATGGTATTAGTATTGAAAAATATTTAATTATTCTGAAATCCCCCAGTTCCTACGTTTATTTCCCTCAGTACTTCATATATTCACGTAGGAACTTGGGGGATTTGTACCTACCCCACAAGTACACAATTTTGATGCCGAGATAAAAGCCGTCGCCGTATAGGATCCCCCAGGGGAACCTAGGAGACGTTAAACCCGGAGAGAGGGAGAGAATTCTCTCCCTCCCTCTATAGAGAACATGGACCAAGTTGAAGAGGACCAGCCTGAACCGAGTCCAATGAAGGGCAGTTGCTGTGGCCCTATGTGCTACAGGGAATCAAGAGGCTTAAACTAACCTAAGTAACTATACACTCTATACTAAATTGAGAGAGTGTTAATTTTTAGGCTTATGCAAAAAAAATAAGCTTTTGTTCAGAAAAATTGATTGACACGTATGGTTAATGTTAGTCAGTTTCTGTGAGGTTAATTTGGGAAAAAGGGTTGATACAATTTGTATAGCTGTTGGGCGAAAGTCACAGGATTGAAGGAACTTTTGGTTGTGAGATATCAAGGAAAATAGTGAAGGAATTTCTCATTGTGAGTTTGGAAGCGGAAAAGTATGAATTTTTTTTATTTTTAAAAGACAACCAATAGAGATACTTGTATTTTAAAAGTTGAAAAATTTCATAAACCAAATACATGTCAAACTAAAGTTTAAGAATCAATTAACACAAAGGAAAATAAAATTTCTGACATTTCAACCTTTTTCTCAGGCATTTAGCTTTTACTGAATTAACAGTCAAATAAGTTTCAAAGAAGAATTTTTTTTTTTTTAACAAAGCTTTTATTACACAGAAGCATTGCAAGTTTAAGTTCTCACATTAGGCCTACTGTTTATTTGTAAAGGAATTTTGGATTTAGATATCTTCTCATGAGCTGGGATATTTACAAAGAAGCTTCTACAACTGTCTTTGATAAAAAGAACATTGGATGTCAACCACAACATACTAATAGCTTTAGAATCCCACTCTACAATGGATCATATTTTAAAATTTGGTCTAGCTAATTAAGCTCTGTTTATTCTCCTTATTAATTTGTCATTATCAAAAGAGGGTTTCAATTTAACCACCAAAATGAAATATAATTTGAAATCTAAATTCCTCATAATAAGTTTGATGTTGTTAAACTCTCCTTTAAATTACAGTGAAAGGGTGGTTGAGTTGAGCTGAGTTGGTTTAACATCCAACATCAGCATTATATAGGCTATATTGTGGACGAGTCTCAAGACTGACGTCTCACAATTTTATGTGCTGCCACACACGAGGCAGGGCGGGGATGCCATGACTCCTGTTACAGCCGGTCACATTAAACTGACACTGACCCAATCAGTAGGGAGCGAAATTGCCAGGGCTCGAATCCGATCCTTTTGCGTCAGAAGCCGTTGTTCTACCCCAGGACCACCACGAAGCCCCCCCCCCCCCCCCACCCCAAAGGGTAGTTAGTTAATGAAAAAAAAAGCAAAAGTAGCTGTTCAAGTATGTGACTGTCACCCACCTTTATGTCAACCTTCAACTGGTATACAGCCAGTCTCTGAGAATCATCCACTGCAATGATTCTGAATCTCACTGAAATAGAGATAGGAACATTTATAATTTTTACTCATTACGGACAAATAGATAAGACCATTGACATTTTCACTCATTGCTGAAATAGAGATAAAAAGTTATAATTTTTACTCTTTATTGAAATAGAGATAAAACAAAGTTTAATCTTTTACTCCTTAGTTGAATAGAAAAAAGACCGTTATAATGTTTACTTATTACTGAAAAAAAATGAAAAAAAATTATAATTTTTTTTCAATCACTGAGGAAGCAATTGAAACGTTAGAGAGAGTTTTAATCCCTAAACGCAATAGGTATGAGATCATAAAATATTTTACTCATCACTGCATAAGATAATAACATTCTTAGCAACAATATAATTTTTACTCTCTACTGAAATAGCCATAAAACACTAGGCTTATAATTGTTACTCTTTACTTAATTAGAAATAAGAACATTCAAGCTCTATTCCTTAATTATAAAATCAAAAGTATTGCAATTTTTACATCTCACAGAAATAGAGATAAGAACATTACAATTTTTTATTCCATAAGAACAGTAACACATAATAGAAATACATTATAGTCCATAACAATTATAAACAACAACAAAAACATTTTTAAGCAATAATAATAATAATAATAATAATAATAATAATAATAATAATAATAATAATAATAATAATTATTTTCAACTGAAATAGAAATACATCATATTTCATAAAAATTATGCATAAAATTAAAAAAACAAAAACAAAAACCAATAATAACAATATCTTTGCTTCTTGGTGTAATGGAAATAACAAAATTACAACCCAAGCTATTTCTCTATATATGGCCCCCGCATTCATACAACCAAGAATTACAGATAAATGAACGCTCTATTGTTGTCCTCTGTTTGGATAAAGCAATTACGGTGCTTCTAATAAATGATATCAAACACTCACCTGTCTGTCTGGGGGTGTAGATCGGTTTATCGGTCTGAATGAAGATGTAGCCAGGGTCAGGAGTGAAATCCAGTTTTGTTTCCACGTTTCCAACCTCCAGTGTAACACCCTTCTCTTCCAAGTTTTGTATTGTCTTCCAGGGAAATAAGACTCCCCATGTTTGGACGCCATCTGTTGGGGATAATATTGAGGATAATTAGCAATTTAATTTTCCACAATTCAAGCTTAAGGACAGGATAAACCCCATCAAAGACCAAATTTTTCATCAAATTTTGTATGCCAGGTTTTTGTCCATTACAAAACTTTATTTATTTCTGGACATTTTGGTGAAAAAATTATTTTGATATTATGTTTGAAATTATTTTTTTTTTTATTTTTCAAATCATTAAGTTATCAAATTTTTAAACCGGAAGTGGTTTGTTTGGCATAGCAACCAAATATCTAGCACCCTAGTATTGAGATGAATTGTGGCTTTTATTTTGCTTGTCTGGCAATAAATTTTAGTCTAACCAAAGGCCATAGCCTCCCATATTATATATTCTCATATTAAGGCAGATTGAAGCCGTTGACATTAAAGGAAATCAAGTATGTGTATGTGTGTGTGTGGGGGGGGGAGGTAATTCATGCTCAGTCAGTAGAGTAGAGAGGCTCTTTTCCACAGGTCTGAGGGAGGTCTGATTTTATTCCACAGGTCTGAGGGAGGTCTGATTTTATTCCCCAACCATTGTTCCTAATCAGTATAATATTAACAGCCAAGTCCTGAGTGTGGGCTTTCATCACCTGCAGCTTGAATTAACCTAAAGGGGTCATAGAGCTCAGGCAGGGGCAATCACTCTAAGGCTGGCTGCTATTCTCTGATTGAGTTAATATTCTTGTAATGCCCATTTGCACATTTAAGGCGTCATTTCCCTTTATTAATTGGTTTTAATTAAAATATAACCCTCATAAAACAAAAGCATTTGTAATTAGGTTGTGACCCATTACTTCATAAAAAATCTGCAATTACAGGGAATTGATAGTGTTACATACAGTGTAGTTCAGTGTAAATGCTACATACTTGTAAATGTCAACAAGTGTTGGCTAGAAATTTCACGATCAAAAGAAGGATCAGTCATGCTTTTCTAGACCATGTATTTCAGGACTCGTAGTTCAACTCAAGAATGAAATTCAACAGCTGAAACAAACTCTATTTTTGGATTGACCTTCAATAAGTGGCCATCTTTGAAGCTGTGTATTGCTCAAAAATTTCTAAAACAGTAATTTTTAAGATTAATATTCATATACATGTACAGCATTAATACTAATTGCGTTTCTCACTTTGTTTCTTTGTTAATTAGGGTTGCCTTTTTCTTCGCACTTTACAATGCTAACTGAATCAACACATCTGTCTACCTAACTCGTCCCTCTCTCTCTCTTTCTCTCTCTCTCTCCCTCTCTCTCTCCCTCTAACCCTCTCTTTCTCTTCTCTCTCTAGCTCTTCCTCTCTCCCTCTCTCCCTCCCTTTCTCCCTTCATCCCTCTCTCTCTCCCTCCTTCCTCTTTCTCCCCCACCCTCTCTCTCTCCCTCTCTCTCTCTCTCTCTCTCTCTTTCTCTCTCTCTCCCTCCCTCTCTTCCCCCGC
>RQTK01000251.1:344853-360328 GCA_003991915.1 Elysia chlorotica
CACCTTTCTTGAACTGGAGCTCTGTCCTGTTGAGCACACGACTGGTATCTTTGGCACCTCGGTAAGTAAGACCAACGTAGTCTCCCTCTGGGGGCACACCCACCGCCGTCACTGTGGCAAGAACTTCCGAGTCGTAGTGGGGCTCTCTCGGCAGGGTGACCAGGAATTTGGTACTGAAAGTGTTGAAAATAGTCAAAACAAAGGCATTAAGATTCATAGACAACTGTCTATACTGTTTTGTTTTGCTGCATATAAGGACCATCAAATGTGCCTATAAAGGACAAATAAAGTTATATCTTATCTTATCTTAACTTAGTAACTAAGATGGTAGAGCGTGCTACTCCTAATCGGTAGGGCCCTGGTTCGAATCCCCGATCTAGTCGTCTTTCTCCATACTAGTTAGGTCAGTGCCAGTATACATAATGTGACCGACCGGCTGGGACAGCTCTGTTTCTGTCTACATAAAATGGATAGGTATTTATCCCAGTACCCGCCAACGTCACCAACCAATCAACAAACGAACATTAAGACTTAAGCAATCACGTTTAAAAGACATGCAAATATTTTCAAGACATGGCGATCAACATAAAAAAGAAAGGATTATCTAAGAGTTCGTGTAATTCCTTAAATATGATAAGCATTAAGCTTATTTAAAAAAAAAACAGTTTAAAAGAGGGTGGTGTGTGCAATGGCCAACAGAGAGAAAAGAAAAGAAAAGATAACAATATAACATAAAACATATATACGCTGTAATACCAAACTGTTATGATAAGCATTGCTATTGTGACTAGGCGTCATTAAGTGTGGTGAGATGGTGGTGGTCGAGGTGGTAGTAGTGATAGTAGTAGTCGTAGTAGTAGTAGTAGTAATAGTAGTAGTAGTAGTAGTAGTAGTAGTAGTAGTAGTAGTAGTAGTAGTAGTAGCAGTAGTAGTAGTAGTAGTAGTAGCAGTAGCAGTAGCAGTAACAGCAGCCGCAGCAGCAGCAGCAGCAGCAGTATAGTGGTGGTGGTGGTGGTAGTAAAAAGAGGAAAACAAAAGAGTAGACCATACATTATACATTACCATAACTTAAATAAAGTGCACCTGTGTGTAACGTGTTATCGTGTTTATTAACTACGTCTTGTCTATAGAGCCTTCAGATTATAACTAGCTGTTATCGTGTTAATTAACTACGTCTTGTCATAGAGCCTTCAGATTATAACTAGCACATACTGTAACTAACGTACTCACCCAGACGCCAACAGTGCGATGTTGAGCAGGCATAGGGCACCAAGTACAGACGTTCCCAGGCGTGCCATTTTAGAGGCCACCTGACACCTGGGAAATACAGAAAGGCCATATATATTACTTTACTCAGACAAAAAAGTTTTCGTTGATCATGAGTTTGGATTGTACGAGAGAAACCCTCGTCTAAATTACAGAGACGCTGGTTCTTAACGACTTGAGTTGAGTTGGTTTTAACGTCCAACATCAGCACTGTATAGGCTATACTGTGGACGGGTACCAAGACAATTTTATGTGCTGCCACACACGAGACAAGACAGGGATACCATGACTTCTGTCTCAGTCGGTCACATTATACTGACACCGAACCAACCAGTAGGAAACGCAACCGCCAGGATTCGAACTCGGGATCTTTTGCGTCGGAAGCCGATGTTCTACCCCTGGACCACCGCGCCCCCCTTCTTAACGACGATCCGGCTCTAGCACGTTAAAGTGTAAACTAAGTCATGATTGTTGGTTTTGAACTAGGGATCTGTCGATTTAAAGACCAATGCTCTACCACTTGAACCATAATATTACAGGGTCGAATCCCAATCAGGCCGATGTATTCTCAACCTGTTGGGATCGTTTTGGTGTCGTATAATAGGAATGATTGAGAGGGGGTGGAGTGAACTGGTGCATTTGGTTGAAGATTCGTCTCCCATTTGAAGGTCCTTGGTTTGAAACCCATGATCGGTAAAAAAAAAATGTATTCGATTTCATCTACTATTGATTGAGTCGGTGTCAGTATAATTTGGCCGGCTAGGACTGGAGTCATGTAACTCCGCACTAGCTTTGCGTGGTAGCTCATAAAACTGTCAGACTTTAGTATTAGGGCCTGTCCACAAAATAGCTTATATGCCGCTGGCGTTGGACACTAAGCCACAAACAAACAAACAAACGAACGAGTTCCTTCTTAGGATCCATCCATAATCAACGAGAGAGATTTAGTACTGGCGATAGAGGTAAGCAAACTGACAAATCAGCAAAAAAAACAAAACAATAATTCTTAAGTTCCCTAAACTTTACGGAAAAGGAGGGGGGTGGAGTGGCACTTGGGTAAAACACAGGCTTCTGGCACAAGATGTCCGTGGTTCGAGGTGCAGGGTGTCCAACTGGCGTTGGACGCTTAGCAACAAAAACAAATACACTCTATAAACTTTAAGAGGATGATAACGAAATAGAAGAGCCTTTGCGATTTACAGCATGATATCGAAAACCTAATGAAGCCCTTTTAAGCAAGGGTTTTTTGCTCACTTATTTGCTCCTTAATGCTAGGATTGAGCTAAAATTGGACGCCGTGCATATTACCTTAAATAGCGTCTACGTTTTCTACAAGGGCCCAGTGATCGCAAAGTCTTTTCTACAAGACTGGATTTGAGTTGAACTGGGTTGGTTGAAAGTCCAATATCAGCACTGCATAGACCATTATGTGGACGGACGGACGGGCTCCCGAGTTCGAATCCTGGCTGTTGCGTTCCCTACTGGTTGGGTCGGTGTCAGTATAATGTGACCGGCTGAGACAGGAGTCATGGTATCCCCGCCTTGTCTCGTGAGTGGCAGCACATAAAATTGTCAGACGTCCGTCTTGGGGCCCGTCCACAATATAGCCTATATAGTGCTGCTGTAGGACGTTAAACCAACCCAACCAACCAACCCAAGACTGGCGTTTGACAATTTTATGAGGTGCCACACAAGAGACAGGACGGGGAGACCTGGACTCTTGTCTCAGCTGGTCACATTATACTGACACGGACCCAACCAGTTACATGTATCATGATAATAACGGACGCGGATAACATGGGCTTGCATAAAAAAGGCATTATAAGGACAACAAAAACGCAGGTGACGAGTTCTTACACTAAAATGCTACGGAACTGCTGTTGCGGGATTTTGTAGCATTTAGTGTGGTCTGGTAGATCCGATTATCGTCACCTTTGACATTCTGCATAGATCTAGAAATATTTTTACCGTCCGTTTTTGAATTAGCCTACATGTTTCCGTTCTTATATTTGATGCGATACTAATAGATGTACTTTTATTACATGTGTGTAGTGCAATATAGGTTGTTTGTTGTTGTTTTGTTTTTTGGTCCTTGGATTGTTTTTTGTTTGTGTGTGTGTGGGGGGGGGGGGGGGGGGTGGGTGTTTTTTTTTTTTTTTTTTTTTGTGTTTGGGGGGGGGGGGGGGTTCGTGTGGTTTTTTTTTCTTGGTTTGTAGTGTTAATCTTATCTTGTGTTATGTTTTTCATTTATTGTTCCTTTTTTCCTGTGCTGGTTGTTGTTGTTGTTGGTGAAAATGATGATGTTGTGTATGTTGTTGTCGTCCTTGTTATTGTTGTTGTTGTTACTGTTACTGTTGCTGCTGTTCTGGTGGTTGTTTTCGAATAGGATCAGCGGGCATTATTATATGGAAATCGGTTATTTGAATTATTATTTGATGGGTCATATTTATCTTTATTTCCCTTTTTCTTGTGTGTTATACTTGAGGTCTTTTTTTTCCTTTGTTGAAATGATATTGATGTGATAAAACGGCGCATCATTTAATGACAAAAATCACGTGATGCTTCCGTCTACATCCGTTTTTTGTAGTTTACGTCACAATTTTCTTTTCTCTATGGAGGGGGGTGCGGTGGTCTAGAGGTAGTACACCGGCTTCCGACGCAAAAGGTTTCGAGTTCGAATCCTGGCTGTTGCGTTTCCTACTGGTTGGGTCGGTGTCAGTATGTGACCGGCTGAGACAGGAGTCATAAAATCCCCGCCCTGTCTCGTGTGTAGCAGCACATAAAATTGTCAGACGTCCGCCTTGGGGCCCGTCCACAATTTAGCCTATATAGTGCTGCTGTTGGACGTTAAAACAACACAACGAACCAACCAACCATTCTCTATGGAGAATTTGACAAATTATGGACTAAATGCTGGCAGGAAACAAACTGCCACAAGTGGTAGTGCGTTGGTTTAGCGTTTGGGGGGGGGGGGGCACCCACTTCGAAACTCATAACCGGTAAAAAAAAAATGCATCTGTCCAATTTTGTGTCCTACTGATTTTGTCGGTGTCAGTGTAGTGTGACCAACTGTGTGAGGCAAAAGTCCAGGTCTGCCCGCTCTGTCATACGTTAGTCTTTGGGCCCGTTCACAATATAACCTGTGATGTACTGACGATAGACGCTAAGCAAGAAGAAAAGAAAAAAACAAGACTCAAAACTGAAGCCCAGGCTAACTGAGTAGCTTTTCTGCACTGAAGGAAAAGAAAAGACAAACTTTAAACAACGATTGTGACACCTATGTAACACCATCTCATTCTAAAATACAAAACAAAACAAAAAGCTAAACAATCTCGACTAGCCTATACTCCGATGTCAATCTAAAAAACTCATAAAATGTTATATTCAACAATGTCCCAAAAGGACTATCTACCCACACACCTTGAGCGGCGGCACGTAAAATTGTCCGTTAGTTTAGAGACCCATCCACAAGATAGCCTACATACTGCTGACGTTGGACACTAAACAACAAAGAAACAAACAAACAAACATACAGACAGACAGACAAAAACCAAACAAACAAACAAGACTCAATGCTGAATGCCAAGGCTAACCGAGTAGTCTTTTTGCACTAAAGCAAACCAAAAGACAAACTTCTAACACTAAAGTGCTCACGCAATACTATCCCATTCTAAAAATAAAACAAACAACAAAAAATGTAACAATCTCGACTCGAACGTCGTACTAAACCAACTTCATTATATATGTTATATTCCACAGTGACGGAACTTAGACTTCTTAACTATTCACACACCCACGTAAAGTAACTTAGGGCCTACACTTCACAAAAATACATTCACATGTCTTTTTGTTCTCCGAATGTGGCTTTGTTTTAGTGCCACTTCAAACCACCCACTTAGACAATAATTATCCCATATTGCACGCACGTACTTACACAATAAGCCTGAGCGACGTCACCATGATCAAGCTATAAATAAATTATGTACTGCGTGAAAAGCATAAGCATCATGACCACATAATTATAAATAGACGTAAACCACTTTACGCTGCGTGCTTTAGCATGACAAAAAGTCGACTAAAGCTGACGGAAAGGCGAGTAAGAGTTAAGAGTTTTTTGTGGGCTTAACATAATTAATGTAGGTTTCAGTATAGGTTTAAGTCGATTGCTTGAGGTCCAACGACAGCACCATAAAAAGACTATATTTTGGACGGACCCCAAGATTGAAGTCTGACAATTTCATGTGCTGCCACCCACGAGATAAGGCGGGGAAATCTCGACTCATGTCTTTCCCGGCAACATTAGACTGACACCTACCCAACCAGTAGGGGGCGAAATAGGACAAATAAAGTTTTGACCGATCGTGGGATTGCAAACTCCCCGATTTTGAGACCAACGCTCTACCAACTAAGCCAACTCGCCCCTCCCCAACAGAAGATGTAACTGAGGCGTTTTAACGAAGATAAAAGACTTTCAAGGATAGGATGCTCTAATAATGAGTTGTTGGGCATTTGGCAACATTACTTTAAAACTAGGAGGCGAAGTTATTAATTGGCCAAAGTGAAAACAGTTTTGCTTAACAAGTAGAATGGTGATGTACTTTTACTAACACAGTTAGGACAAAATGATATATTCGAATTGTATTTTTGTTCAGACTCCTAGACTAACAATGTAAAATGTCCAACGTGAACTTAAAATTGAATGATATGGCTCACTTTGGTTTCTAAGTGCAAAAATCGAATTATTTTGTTGACAATTCCTGTTATTTTCGGAAACCTCGACATAATGGCAGCATCGCTTCCCAAAAATACCAGGCGAAGATCGGCCAAAGTGAGCACAGTTTTATGCGACAAAGGGAACAGTGACCTATATACTTATAAAATATATATTATAATTATATTTTAGTATAGCTACGACAGATGAATAACTAGAGAGTTTGTCAACTGAGGGTAACAAGGGTCTAATGCAATACAGATAAAAAAGGGAGATATAACTTTGTCGTTCTCAAGTCAGTATTATTTTCAGAGCTTGTGCCAGTCTACACAGGAGCAATATAAAATAATGTCAGAACAATTACTTGAAACTGGACCATGTCGCACTTTGACACTTGCTGTAGCCTACATTATATTACTTTGTCTTCTTCATATGCCAGATAGGCTCTATGTTAGTGTTACAGATATTTGGGTATGAAAACTTTATACTAGTAAATACAGCTACACACATAATTATTTTGAGATTATAATGTGGATGGCATATGGGTGACGTCACTACCATTGTATATATGCTAATCGTTGAGTTGATGTAGTTGCATAACGTCCAACGCCATATATACTATGGTGTGTACGGGCCCAGAGACTAACGTCTGACAATTTACGTGCTGTCCCACATAGACTGAGTATGGGATACCCGTCTCAGCCGATCACATCATACTGACACCGATCTGACTAGTATGGGTATAAATTGGACAAATACATTTTACCTCTATGATTCCCCTGTCTCTCACCGTCTTGCTCACCCTTTCCCTCTCTCCAGTCTCTTCATCGACCCTCTGTCGAACCTTCTCTCTATCTCCCTCTTTCTCTCCTCTCTATACTTATCCTCCTCCCTGCCTCCCTCCCTCCGCGGATCGCTCGGTAGATGTTAAACGTTTCGGTTTCCCCCTGACTTTAAAAAAAAGGAGGGGGGGTGTCTCAAGTGGTAGAGCGTTGGTCTCCAGTTCACTAGGTCCGCGGTTCGAAGGTCACGATCGCCAGATTTAGTAATGGTTTCTACGCCCTGTATCGTGTGTGGCAGCACATAAATTGTCAGGCGTCAGTCTTGGGGCCCGTCCACAATAGAGCCTAAATAGTGCTGAACAACTCAACTCTCACACTTGAGTGAGGGAGGGATTGAGTTTTTTTTTTTCAGGAATGAAAACACAGTAACGGCTTCATTGTGCCCGTTATGTTCTTGACAGTTAATACATGACAGAAGTAGCAAAGGTGACTCCTTTATCTCTCTGATTGGTTAAAGCATACACAAATTTGCATAAAACGGTTGGTTAAAAGTAAAGGGTATGTACAGCAGTGTAAAAGATCCGTGTGTAGGATTATCACAGTTAAATGTTATTATATACATTAATGCCCTCTAGAGGCGTCTGATCAAGATGTAGATGCATTGCTGCTTCTCATCCTATGAACCATCATGTGGGTAATATAAAACAATACATGTACATATACTTTGTTAGTTCACCTCGGAAAGTCTTCATACTTACAAACAATAGAAGTAAATTCAATTATTATGAACTTGATATTCAAAGCCCGCGTGAACATTTTGAGAAAAAATCAGTCGATTTTTGCATTTTTTTTTCTTCATTTCCAAAAGCAATTTAAGTAAGCCAGTGCAAAGTTAGAGAGAGGGGAGGAGGCAGAGAGACAAGAGGAGATAGAGAGAAAGTGAAATAGAGAGAAAGAGAGAGAGATAGAGAGTGGGAGAGGGAGTGAGAGAGAGAGAGAGAGAGAGAGAGAGAGAGAGAGAAAGAGAAGGAAAGAGATACAGAGAGAGACAGACAGAGACAGAGAAAGAGGAAATGAGAGGTGGAGAGAGATAGAAAGAAAGAAAAAAAAAGATAGAGAACAGGTAGAGAGAGATACAATGAGAGAGAGACGCAGAGAGATAGAGAACGGGTAGAGAGAGAGATACAATGAGAGAGAGACGCAGAGAGAGAGAGAGAGAAAGAGAGAGAGGGGTGGGGAAGAGAAAACCGGAGAGAGATATAGAAAGAAATGATATTTGAGACCAACGGCCCATGCATCAAATGAATAAACATACAACCTGATAAAATAGATTTCCGCTTTTTCTGATATAGACAAAGGTCCATGCCTTACTTTATTACTTTAAAGATTCGGTCTAAATAACATACAATAGTATTAAGTATACATTCATCAGATGAATTTTATATATTGTGAAACATCTGTACGGAATGTTTTTCTTTCAGAATTACCCTCAGATCCTTTTGAATTCTGGATTGAAAATGACATTATGTTCGTCTTCTTTAACATTGCCAAAAAATGCAAAAATTGCCACCACTTAATGTGAAACGATACATGAAAGAGAAAGAGAAAGAGAGAGAGAGAGAGAGAGAGAGAGAGAGAGAGAGAGAGAGAGAGAGAGAGAGAGAGGGGGAGAAAAGAGCTTTCTTTGAGCAGACATAATCGAGTCCTAGACAGTGAAGAGTCAGTTTGTATTCATTGACTAAAGAGTTGTTAGTTCTTCGTCGCCTAACTTTGAATTCCACAAGTCCGTTTCAAGGTCTGTGACATTATACAGCAGTTACTGATGTTGGCGGATCTGACCAGCTGAGAATGTGATATTAACTAGTGAGTGAGTGAGTGACTTAGTTGATTTCTCAACGTCCAACGTCTGTAGCAAGGCTATATTGTGAACGGATCCCAATACTAACAGTTGAGAAATTTGCGTGCTACAACAGAGAGACAATGCAAGAATAGCATGATTCCCTGTCTCAGCTGTTCGTATTATTCAACACCAACCCAACCAGTAATGGCTGAAATTGGACAAATAACATCAGATCTTACTGTGGGTTTCGAATTTGGCACCTCCCGATTAGGAGACCAACGCTCTACCACTTAAGCCCCCCCCCCCCCCCAATTCCAAATGGAGGATGTAACTGAGGCGTTTCAGCGAAAGGTGAAGGACTTTTAAGGATAATAATGCTCTAATAATGAGTTGTTGGGTATATGGCAGCATTACTTTAAAACTAGGAGGCGAAGTTATTAATTGGCCTAAGTGAAAACAGTTTTGCTTAACAAGTAGGATGGTGATGTACTTTTACTAAATTTTAACACAGTTAGGACAGAATGATATATTCGAATTTTATTTTCGTTCAGACTCCTAGACTAACAATGTAAGCTATCTCACCTGTTCTTAAAATTTGAATGATATGGCTCACTTTGGTTTCTAAATGCGAAAATCGGGGAATCTCTTTGCCCTGCCTCCTACTTTTTGAAACGTTGGCATAATAGCAGCATCGCTTCCAAAAAATATCAGGCGAAGATCGGCCAAAGTGAGCACAGTTTTACGCGACAAAGAGAACAGTGATCTATATACATAATATAGCCTATACTTATATTATGATTATTATATTTTAGTATGGCTACGACATATGAATTACTAAATAGTTTGTCACCTGCGGTTTACACGGTCCTAATGCAATACAGATAAAGAAGGGAGATAGAACTTTTTCGTTCTCAAACCACTGTTATTTTAAGAGCTTGTGCCAGTCTACACAGGAACTATATAAAATAATGTCAGAACAATTACTTGAAACTGGGCCATGTCGCACTTTGACACTTGCTGTAGCCTACATTATATTACTTTGTCTTATTCTTGTGCCAGATAGGCTCTATGTTAGTGTTACAGACATTATTGTTGGTATGAAAACGTTATACTAGTAAATACAGCTACACAAAATATTATTTTGAGATTATAATTTGGATGGCATATGGGTGACGTCACTACCATTGTATATATGCTAATCGTTGAGTTGATGTAGTTGCATAACGTCCAACGCCATATAATATAGTGTGGCCGGGCCCAGAGACTAACGTCTGACAATTTACGTGCTGTCCCACATAGACTGAGTATGGGATACCCGTCTCAGCCGATCACATCATACTGACACCGATCTGACTAGTATGGGTATAAATTGGACAAATACATTTTTGACTGATGAGTAGCAGTGGGTTTCGAACGTGGACCTCCCGATTGCGATGATCAACCACTTGCACCCATTCACCTAAAAATTACTGCTTGCACCAGTTTGCCCCCCCCCCCTCCCAATACTCTAACCAGCTTTGTCTTTGTTGAAAGCCTTTTCCTGACGAGAAAGTAGCGAATAATAAAGGTGGTGTCTTTGGCTAATTGATGTGAAGAGACAAATGTTCTGGGTGGTAATTTCTTCAGCTGTTACACTAAGATAGAATTCAAAAAGCATTTTACACAGGTTATATTGAGATCCATAATGACTGGGCTACATTATAAAATGGATGTTAAAAAATCCAAGCCAATTCACAAATTAAGACGAAATATATAAACGCATGAAAAGGAAAACCATTGACTCGAAGTCGAATACGAAGCCTCTCTCTAAAGTCGTTACAGTACATGTTTTTATTTAACTGATTAAATCTAGATATTATACCCGATTATATGTAGGCCTATTTACAATTGCAATGGTACCTGATAACTTTTTTTAAATACCTATATTATAACGTTGAATAAAACTTCTTTTTAAAACCAGGGAGCAAACATAAACATTATTTCCAAGCTGTAGGCACCAATACAGGAGGTAGAAATACAACATGGAAAAATGCTCTAACAGTTACTATTACATCAACTTTCTTGTAGATTCTACTATTTGAAGAATTAGCATCTTACCTTTCCAAGTTCCTTATTTTAGGCTTGGGGTCGCGATTAATAACGTTAACCAAACGATAAGAATTTGGAGTATTTCACACACAAAAATTATAACTTGATGTCATCTAGATCTATGTCTATACTGTGTCGCTCTTGGAGAACTAGGAGTAAACACACCACAAACAGTAGCCAAAACTGTTGGTTCTTGTAAGTTCACTTCCACAAAACGAGACTTTTTCTGGTTTTAGTTCCAGTGCTTGTCTTGAACGTATCCTTAGAATTATCCCTCCAGGACGCCTAAAACGTTTCTTATTTGGGTCAAAGTTCCTTCAAACTATGAAAATCCGCAGCAGAATGTCTGAAAGGGTGAGCTTTTTCTAGACTAACGTTAGGTCTACACTCTACTAGAACTAGATGGTTGTTCTTTGTTGTTATGGTGCACCTCTTGATTCTAGATCCAAGCTCTTCGTTATGTTGAGCCAACTTTCTGAAGTTGTACGGGCTCGTCGTATATTTATAGATCCAGCATATCCTAGTTGGTGGTTAGCAGTGCCTCCGAACTATCTGGCGCGTAAGAGACTGGCGAGATTCTAAACAAGAGATCTTGCAGTAAAAACGTCCATTGCGATTACGAAGACGACAGTTTAGGAAATCTTCTTCGGCGTCCAATCATATCTCTAGCCTAGAATTTCTGGGCCAATGAGCGACCAGAAAACCTCAAGTTTAAGGGGGCAAGGTTATGCTATGGCTAATGTGGTGAGATGGCAAACTCTGTAATGCTCTGTGCGCGGCGTGAACATTCGCTCACCAACTACAGCTGGAGTGTACCGGTAGTCACAGAGTTTTATAAATAGACATCTGAGAGTGTAGTGGATCTAGATGTAGTAAGTCAAGTGAAGAGAGGTCTTACACTAGTAAGTGAGGGAATCGTTTGGTGAGTTGGGAGGGGGTGCCAGGCCTACGGTTGTATGATAAGCTTGTGGTTAGTGAAGTACAAGGCATCGGATGTTAGAAGAGGTAAACAAAGTTTTGCAGCAAGTGTAAACGTGAAATACAATTACATGTACAATTGCTTTGAAATAGTTAGAACTGTCTATTCTATCAATGATGTTAAGTGTGCTTATGGTCCGATCAAGAAAGCCATTTCTGAAAAAAATATCATACTGTCTTACTAAGTCTTGTTTAAAAATGATTGAAATAAATCACTTTAATCCATAATTATACAAGGGAGTGTTTAGCTTTTTCTATTGGCCCTTGATACTTGGTTAATTCAGGGGAAAGAAGGGTCCTGATTCGATTTCAAAACCAGGTCGCCTTGTTTTCCATTGGTTAGGACGATGTCAGCAAAGAATCTTCCATGAGAAACTAAGAAACGCAAATTAGACGAGAGACAGAGAGAGACAGAGAGAGAAAGAGAGAGGAAAGGAAGAGAGTGTGAAAGAGAAAGAGAGAGAGAAAGAGAGAGACAGAGAACGCGACAGAGAGAGAGAGAGAGAGAGAGAGAGAGAGAGAGAGCGAGAGCATTCTCCAACCAGGCAGAATAAAACGTCAGGCAGTGAAGAGTAAGTTTGCTTACATCAGACAGAATGCCTTGACTGAAGAGTTGTTTGTTCTAAGTCGCCTAAGCTCTAAATTCACAAGAGCCGTCTCAAGGTCTGTCTACAATTCATCGGACCAGCTGAGAATAAAAAATTAACCCTTGAGTGAGCGAGTGAGTCTGTTTCTTAACCCTCAACGTCAGCAGCAAGACTAACATCTGACACTTTTACCTGCTGCCAAACAGAGCCGGTGGGGTGGGGGAGGAAAGGGAGGATTCCAGAACTTTTTGTCTGATTTTTGTTTTTGTTTTCGAACCGGGGAAATCCCGATTTAGAATTAGAAACCAACGTTCTACCACTTGCGCCAACTCTCCCCCCCCCCCCCCCCCCCCCAAGAGACACAGGAGAGATGCGTGAGAGAGAGGAAGAGAGAGAGAGAGAGAGAGAGAGAGAGAGAGAGAGAGAGAGAGAGAGAGAGAGAAGGAGAGAGAGACAGACAGACAGACAGACAGACAGACAGACAGAGAGACAGACAGACAGACAGACAGACAGACAGACAGACAGACAGACAGACAGACAGACAGACAGATAGAGATCGACAGACAGACAAACAGACAGACAGACAAAGAGAGAGATAGAGATTCGCTTTCTTTGGGCAGACATAATCGAGTCCCAGGCAGTGAAGAGTAAGTTTGTATACATTGACTAAAGAGTTGTTAGTTCTCCGTCGCCTAAGTTCGAATTTCACAAGTCTGTATCAAGGTCTGTAACACTATAGATCTGATGGTGGCGGATCTGACCAGCTGATACTGTGATATTAGCCAGTGAGTGAGTGAGTTGGTGTCTTAACGCCCAACGTCGATAGCAAGGCTATATGGTGAACGGATCCCAAAACTAACATTTGAGAAATTTGCGTGCTACAACAGAGAGACAGTACAAGAATAGCATGATTCCCTGTCTCAGCTGGTCATAATTATTATAGCGAAACCAACCCAATCAGTAGGGGACGAAATTGGACATATAACACTAATGCGATCGTGGGTTTCCATTTTGACAACTCCCGATTAGGAGACCAACGCTCTAGTACTTGCGCACTTTTTTGTTGTTGAGAATTTGGGCAGACTGTCAGGGTGTGGGCCGGTATTTCAACACTGCTGGCTGGAGGGAAGATACTGACCACATAGAGAAGTATTTGTAGAGGTAAGGCGAGGTAAGGCCAACCTAAGCTTAGAACATGAAACACTTTGGTGTTCCTAAACGTACTTTTTAAACTGTTGAAAAATTGGAAAGTAAACAAGGCCAAAAATCCCAAATACGGTACTCCATACAATTGTGTGCTACTTAACTTATTTCTAGGTGCCCGTCTTTTAAGCTCTTTTGAGAAATAACACCCAGCATTTATTCAAAGCCGTAGTGAAATAATGTTTGAACTTTTGGGACAATCTGAAAGTAAACAAGGCCAGATATCTCAAATACTCCAAAACAACTACATGTATTTTACTACGTGTGCATGTATTTCTAGGCGCCTGTCCTTAAAGTTTGGTGGAAAATAGCTTTGAACTAAATCAAAGCTGCAACGTAGAACATGCCATAAACCTTACATTCCTACTTTTTCAGGATCCTCCAAAAATATGGGCCTGACCTTTTCTGCGAAACAGGATAAAAACACGTCATCTCTAAAAATAATTTTGTATTTTCCGCAATGGCGCGATCATCTTTAGATGCAACCATAGGTTTCTATTAATAGCAATATGAGGATGCAACTTATTTTGGCTACTACCAACTCATAGAAATTGAATGCGTGTTTTTAAACGTGCATGAACTACCTCATGGTATTGTGAAATACTTGGTGTTTTGTTGTTTTTGTTTCTGTTTTTTTTCTCGTTTGGTTTGGTTCGGTTTGATTTTTTGTTTTAGATTTTTTTTTTCCTTTGGGGTGGTGGGTGGGGTAAAGAGTTGGTCTCTCCCTATCCTCTTTGTTTTCCTTTTAGAGAGAACTCACGATATTCGCACGAGTCGTAAATCTACGAGCAACATTACATCTGGTGCAGGTTTACTAAACTCCTTGCACTTTCTTTCATAATGAACGCGCACGCATCGTTCACTTACTTGTCCACAGCCTAGTACCTTGAGTTCCTTTGCAAAATACGTCAATGCCCGTGCTTTTTGCGTGCTCACTATACACCCGGGTGGAATATAAATAAAATGATTTTGCAGTTTTACTAGCTGTGCCTCCTGAAGTCTAGTTTTGGTGCCAATCTGGTGCCAACATTTGTTCCTCTAATGCTTTCCATGTGCTACAGGCATGGCCTAGGTCTACCTTTCATCACATACCAGACATCTTATAACTCTTCGCGGCTTATGAAATAAACATTATGATAAAGATAATGGCGTGAGCAAACAAGAAAGAACTTGATGAAAGAAGTATGATTCCAGCTTATGGAACTGACAACAAACGATGAGATTTTTAGAAGACTTTTATTGTAATATACGTCCATATGTCTTTACAAAAAATAATGCATTATTGAAACCAAAAATAATGCATCGTTGAACTCATCAAAATAAATGATGATTTTTTAAAGGTTATGATGCACTTTGAAAACTAAAGAAAACTCATCAAAAGATATCCATCATTGAAAGATGACCCAAAAAAACTAATTTAAAGTTTTAGGAAAAAAAAAAACACGAACAAACATTGCACATGACCTTACGTGTTATGCAATTATACTCAAATAGAAAGTATCATAGTAGAAACGCTATGCTCTTCCACCCTCACACTATTTTTTACTTCTCATGTAAGAGAACATTGACATGCGGTGTGCGTAAATTCTCAGAAATCGCGACTGTAATGTTAAAACAAGATAGGAAAAGCCCAGGGGATAACATTATCTCCGAACATAGAAAGTGCATTTCTATTTCGATAGCAGTGATAAACTATCACAGACTGATACTGTTGGGAAATGGTGTGTTTGTCATGTTTTTCTGATTATATACAAGACACTTCAGTATCTCCACCAACTAATTAAAGTTTGATTTGTTTATCTATAACCAAGATGTTCGCTCTTGTTTCTTTTAAACTGTAGATCTAAACCTTTTGGGGGTGGTCTGAACAAAAAAGAAAGAAAATAATGTAATAGTTTGATCCTATTCATTTCTTAATTTTACTCCGATCTTGTAAAAAATAATAATAAGTGACTATTGTTATTATTATTATTATTATTATTATTATTATTATTATTATTATTATTATTATTATTATTAT
>RQTK01000251.1:360623-458050 GCA_003991915.1 Elysia chlorotica
GGGCGGATCCCTACAAATACCAAAGCAAAACAATGTCCTAACCACGCCTCGTCCATGCACGATTCCATGTTATCTTATGACACGCTGACACTCTCACACTCTCACACTCTAACACTATAACACTATGAAAATCTGAATGGAAAAAGGAGTAAAAACTAAAAGGTAGTAGGCCTTTGAAATACCTTTTATTTTCTAAATATTCAAAAAATGTTCCAATAAGACAATCTTCTGACACGATGACACAAGGACAGTCGGAGGGGAAAAGGAGTATAAGGTGTGAAGCTGGTGAAATATCTTCGCATTTTTATGAAGATTAAAGAGTATCAATAAAACTCTTTAGGTAGAATGCACAAACATGACGTAGCTTAGGTCTCGACGTAAGCCTTATTATTCTTATATTGTTACGACGAGACGTAAGCTACGTCATTTTTTTGCAGTCTACCCTTTGTCTATAAACTAATAAAAAAAAACAAAAAACAACAACAACAACAACAACAACAACAACAACAACAACAACGGAAAAACACCTTCCTATTATTTTGGCTTTCTCTCTCACGAGGGCTTTAAAATGTGTGTCGGTGTTTGTGGGAGGAGAGACATGTTTTAAAACAATTATAGATAACTATATCCGGATACTAGATCGAGTGAGGGAAGTGAAATACGTTCAGGGCGCGTTAGAAGGTAATACAAAATGCTGCATGTTAAATAACGGATGTTTACTTCCTGTATCGTGGTAATTTTATATAAATTTAATGTAGGGGAAGCCAATCCTATTATACGATGTGTTTAGAATTTAAAAACATTTAAAAACATAAATTAAGAAGAAAAAAAAACAATAACCTAGGAACGCCAGTCCTTACCTTGGGCACTAACTACAAAGAGCCAGTACAATAGTACCATGTATATTTTGATGCCTTAGTCGGGGGTCGAAAACTACTTCCTCTTCAAGATTGCTACCACTAGGGCTTTAAAATGTGTGTCGGTGTTTGTGGGAGGAGAGACATTGAGAAAGAGGGAGAGAGGGAGGGGAGGAGAGAGAGGGGGGAGGGAAGGAGATGAGGGAAAGAAAGTAGATTTTTTTTTCACTAACAGTCAGTTTGAAATAAGATTTTTTTAAGTTTCATTCTTTTTCTTGGAATGCCGGTAGCTGTCTCTTCACATGATTTTGTGTAAAATCTAAAGGATGTAAAACTAATGAAAGATTACTTTAATTATTTTACTTTAAACAGTTACATGTTGCCTTAGAAAAAGAGAGCATGCGGTGCTAGTATAGTTCATTTTTTACTTAGCCTGTGCATCCTCATCATATGCGCCGCTATCATCATCATTATTATTGCCATCATTATCATAATCGTCATCATCATCATCATCATCATCATCATCATCATCATCATCATCATCAGCAGCAGTAGCAGCAGCAGCAGCAACAGCAGCAGCATCATAACCACCATAATTGTTGTCATCATCACCATGATATTCATTATCATCACCACCACTATCATTATCACCATCATCATCATCACCATTAAAATTACCATCATCATTATCATTATCACCAACACCATCACCATTAGATCATCGTTATCATTATCACCAACATCATCACCATTAGATCATCATTATCATCATCATCATCATCATCATCATCATCATCATCATCATCATCATCATCATCATCATCATCATCATCATCACCACCACCACCACCATCACCACCACCACCATTTCCATCGTGTACTTTTCTCTCTTACAAATATCATGTCATTCTAAACTCCTACTCCTGTGCACACTAAAGCTTTACAGCTTTACATGTTCTCTTTACAAGGCACAATTAAGTGGCATTAAGTGGAGCAGACTGAGCAATACCAGGCCAGGAGCATCTGACAGACTGAAAGACTGGCACCAGCTGGAGAGAAGGAACAGACCTGGGTGTTTACAAAATGTCTCATCCGGATGTCTGGTCCGTCCTTAGACAACCTGAACCCGGATCCCGGATATAGGCCCAGCTCTAGAATCTAGATCTAGAGATTTTAACACTGGGTTTTCAGAGTACGGGTTACTCACTCTCACTCTCACTATGTGTCTCCTTAAAGTGAAAGATAATTTGGTGTCTAGAATTTCCTTGCTTTCCTGCTACAATATAGGCCATATAGTGTTGATGTTACATGCTAAGCAGCAACGCTTTCCTGGTTCATTTTACATCGCAATTTGTTTACATAATGTTACGTAAGAGAGCGTAGTTTTTGCTCCCATTGTATGCCTAGTTCCTTCACATTATTTTTGTTTTTTTGGTTTAGGTTGTTTAAGAATTTTTCTTCGGGATTGAGAAAGAGGAGATGAGAGAAGAGAAAGAGAGAGAGAGAGAGAGAGAGAGAGAGAGAGAGAGAGAGAGAGAGAGAGAGAGAGAGAGAGAGAGAGAGAGAGAGAGAGAGAGAGAGAGAGAGAGAGAGAGGAGGCGATAGAGCTTTTCAGAAAGGGAATTCTGAGGATGGAGTGAAGGTTGAAAGAGAGAGAGAGAGAGAGAGAGAGAGAGAGAGAGAGAAAGAGAGATAGGCTTTTCAGAAAAACTCTCTCTCTTTCTCTATCTCTATCTCCCTCTTTGTTTACCTTTCCATGGGTATCAACCGGCTACCTTGCCAAAATCCTCAGTTCCCCATGTGCTATTAGATAAACAGAACAGCTAAAGAGTAAATGATCATCAATCTTATAAGCTTAAGGTCCCTCTTGGCCTTACTTTTAGAGCAGTTCCCCCTTGTTTTCTTATTCTCATAAAAGGTTAAGTCCAGAGAATGTTGTGTTTATTTTCTCTTTGTTTGTTTGTTTGCATTGTTGTTTTGTTTGTTGTTGTTGTTTTTGTATTGTTTTTTTTGTTGTTGTTTTTTTTCTTCTAACCAATGGAATACGTTGAGGCAGGAAAGTTCTTTTTACGGCATTCAACTGCGTAATGTCACCGATATTCCGAAGAAGATAAAGAAAAAGAAAAAAAAGGAAGGAAAATCTTTTGCTTAATTTGTTTTAAATGATTCTCCAAAGATTCTTTTGTCGAAATTAAAAAAAGAATCAACTATGTTGTCTTTTTTTATGATACCTGCAATGTCACGAACTGGAATTTAATTTTTTTTTTAAACCCAACGAAATTTGATACGTGGCTTTCCAGGATCTAGAAATTATCAAGTTACAATTTCTTTTTTTTTTCTGCAGATGCAAGAATTGTAACGCATTTCGTCTGAGAAGTCTGTATTTTACTAAATCTTTACCTGTTTATCGAAACTTAATTATTAAGTCAGTAACTCAAAGGATAAATAAAATAATTATTTCATGTGCAAATAAGATATTTTATTCTTGGTAGGATCTAACATAACTCGCATCTCCTGCGTCGGTATGTCATGATGCTCTTCTATATTAATATCAGACAAGGAACTATACAACCCGTTGTCCAGGCAACTGAGATAAGAGATCTTCTATGAGGTTATGACTTTCGACATTAAGCAACCAACTCAACGCACATAATTATGTTGGACGTTAGGCAGCCAGCCACACTCAAAGATGTTGGACGTTAGGTAACCAACCCAACTCAAAGATGTTGTACATTAGGCAACCAACCCAACTCAAAGATGGTGTACATTAGGCAACCAACCCAACTCAAATTTGTTGGACGTTAAGTAACCAACACAACGCAAAGGTGTTTGGCTTTTGGCAACCAAACCAACTAAAAAATGTTGGATGTTTGGCAAGGAATCCAATTCAAAGATGTTAGACGTTTGGCAACCAAGCCAACTCTGGGATAGAACATTGGCTTCCGGCGCAAAAGGTCCGGGTTCGAGCCCTGGCACGTTGAACAACCAAATCAACTCAAGTCAAAGATGTTGGACGTTGAACAACCAAATCAACTCAAGTCAAAGATGTTGGACGTTGAACAACCAACTTAACTCATAGATTTTGGACATTATGCAACCAAACCAACTTAAAGATGTTTTGCGTTAAGCAACCAACCCAACTCTCATATGTTGTACATTAAGCAATCAACCCAACTCAAACAACCCAACTCAAAGATGTTGGACATTAAACAACCAACACAACTCAAAGATGTTGGGTGGTAAGCAACCAAACCAACTCAAAGGTGTTGGACGTTTGACAACCAACCCAAATCAAAGATGTTCGTGAAGCAACCAACCCAACTCAAAAATGTTTGGCGTTAAGCAACCAACCCAACTCAAAGATGTTGGGCGTTTAATAACCAACTCAGGTCCAAGATGTTGGACGTTACGTTTGGGTCGGTGTCATTTTAATGTAAACTGAGACAGGAGACATGAAATCCCCGCCCTGTCTCAAGTGTGGCAGCACATAAAATGGTCAGACGTCAGTCTTGGGGTCCGTCCATAATATAGCCTATATAGTGCTGATGTTGGACGTTAAACCAACACAACACACACAACACACAAGACGCTCTACCACTTAAGCCACCGCCAGCCCCCTCGTATTACTCGCCTTCTCAGTGGCAAGTAAGATTACTCGCGATTGATCTGTAATCAGGTTGGTAGGTCTAAACCGCAGATTGCTATTACATGTAATAGAAATCTGTGGTCTAAACATATTACACATTAGAAAAAAAAAGCTTCGTTATCTCCTGATTGGATCTGTGTCTGTACAATGTGATATAATGCCTGTACCCTTGCTTTGTCTCTACGGTTTTTCAGATGTCACTTTTGGGACTTGCCCACTAGAAAACCAATTACACAGAAGATTTCAATATAACTAAAACTAACAGATGAGTCCTGTTCAGTTTGCATTCCCTTAATCTCCCTCCTTCCGTAAGGGATAAAACTTGTATTGCGTATTGGAATAACAATGGTCTATATGGCGCTGTTAAGACGTTTTAACGCTAATGTTAAGTACCATGAACGGACAGGGAAATGTGTGTCGTGTTTTTTAAACTGCCTTAAGACATGAAAAGAAACACATGCCAGAAAAAAACGTAAATAATGCTCAGGGCGTGTTTTAGGTCGGGGTCTCGATGTATATCGAGAGAGGTCTCGGACTGTCTCAACTGGACTCCTACAATCGCCGGACTTCTGGACATAGAAACTCAGTCTTCTTTCCCCCATTTCACCTCTTCTAATCACACCGCACACGATTTCTAAGGTTTGAAACACTCTTGTGTTAGTACCTTTTTGTATTGATCTTCACATTTTCCGTTTCAAAATAATAAATCAATATCAAATCTTTTAAAGTTTCCATTTCTTTAAAATTCTCACAAATAGTGTGCACACAATGAATAGGCCTAAAATCTTGCGCCTTCTCAGTGGCAAGTAACACCACTTTTGCTTTGATCTGTCATTAGGTTAGTGGTCTGAATACTTTAAAAAAAAAAAGAAAAAAGAATAAACGTGATTGCTTCTAAATAGAACATATTTTTTTTCAGTATAATGCAAGAAATTAACCAAGGGAGCTAAATAAATAAATAAAATAGGTAAAACTTTATTTGTTTAAAAATGGTTATCCCCCTAAAAGGGAAATAACTCTGCATAAAGGTAGATAATCCAAAAGAAAAGCAGAAGGTGCAGCTTACCGCCCCTGACCCTCGCCATTTATATATATGAACATAATTATATAGGCATTCTCAGGATCGCGGACCCACCACACCACACTGACGAAGTGCCTAACACCTGTACCTCTGAGGACTTTGTGGTTATCACACACCTTCCGACAAAGCTTCCCTGGTCAGCTTTCGATCACCAATGTGAGCCGGTGTTTTATGGGAAGTGCGGTAAACATTGAACTAAGCTAGGGTCTCAGCACTTTACGCGCTTGGTTTCGTTATTTTCTAAGTTTTTTTCATAAAAACAAACGCCCTAGTGACCATGGAAATAATTATTGTTGTTAATAATACGCACAGAGAGAGAGAGAGAGAGAGAGAGAGAGAGAGAGAGAGAGAGAGAGGCAAGCCTGTGTTTACCCGTGCTTCGAGATCACGTGACACCTAGTCGCATTTTTTGGGCTTCTTTTTCTGTCGAAGTTAACTTATTCCGTCTTTGCCCTGAGCAACTCTTACCAAATCGGTCCAACCAAGTAGTCAATGGGAAATATAACATAAAAAGAAAAGCAGGAGGTGCAGCTTACCGCCCCTGACCCTCGCCATTTATATATGTGAACATATATAGGCACTCTCAGGATCGCGGACCCACCACACCACATTGACGAAGTACCTAACGCCTGTACTTCTGAGGACTTTGTGGTTATCATACACCTTCCCTGGTCAGCTTTCGATCACCAATGTGAGCCGGTGTTTTATGGGAAGCGTGGTAAACATTGAACTAAGCTAGGGTCTCAGCACTTTACGCGCTTGGTTTCGCGATTTGCTGAGTTTTGTTCATAAAAACAAACGCCCTAGTGACCATGGAAATAATTATTGTTGTTAATACTACGTGCACAGAGGGAGAGAGGCAAGTATGCGTTAACCCGTGCTTCGAGATCACGTGACACCTAGTCGCATTTTTTGGGCTTCTTTTTCTGTCGAAGTTAACTTATTCCGTCTTTGCCCTGAGCAACTCTTACCAAATCGGTCCAACCAAGTAGTCAATGGGAAATATAACATGTTGCATGCAGTTACGTACGAGCTCATGGTGATTTTTTCCCCCATTTTTATAAAATTTTTTTTTTACAAAAGCAAACGGTACGTCCACCCACTCAAATGGGGGCTACCTAGCATCGAGCCTAGGTCTAGGTGAGAAGAGTAGTCTGTCCTGTATATCCCTCATCTTTCGTCTACCTCGGTAACTTTGGAGGGGGGGTGGTTGTTGGGTTGGTTTAACGTCCAACATCAGCACTATATAGTCTATATTGTGGACGGTTCTCAATACTGACGTCTGACTTTTTTATGTGCTGCCACACACGAGACAGTGCGGGGATACCATTTCTTCTTTCTCAGTTGTTCACATTATACTGACACCGATCCAACCAGTAGGGAACGCAACAGCCAGGATTCGAACTCGTGACCTTTTGCGTCGGAAGCCGATGTTCTACCCCTGGACCACCGCGCCCCCCACAACTGTTAAAGGCCCAAAAATGTACAAATCATCCCTCCCATTATTTTTCTGCCTCTGCATGCTGCTGCCTGTCACCTGTGTCAGTGTGTCTGCCTGTCAGACAGTCTGCAGTGTGTCTGTCTCCCTTGAATGGTATTAGTTGTGCATGTATGACTATCAATATAAAAGTTGGCTACAAAGTTGGCTTCACTGTTTAAATATATGGCAAACAGTATCATTTTCAACTTTAAAAAAAGTGTGAAAGAGAAAGAGAGAGAGAGAGAGAGAGAGAGAGAGAGAGAGAGAGAGAGAGAGAGAGAGAGAGAGAGAGAGAGAGCATACGATTGAGAGACACAAACAAAGAGAGGCAGACAGAGACCGAGCGTTTTTTGGTTTGTTTTGTTTGTTTGTTTGTTGTCTTTTTAAAAAGTATGAATCGAGTAACGATCTTTGTGTTGCCACAAAGGCTGTTATAAAGGATAATTAATTAAGAGGAGTTATCACAACCGTAAAAATGTAATTTTCTCGTCGACCTGACAAAAAAAAAACAAAACAAAAAACAAACCCAACCCCAAACAAACTTGACATGTTCTAAAAAAAAATCCGCCCGTCAAAGACTTTTATTGTTTATCATCGTCATCATTTCCGGACCAAATTAATGAACTCTCTGCGATTGCATGCAATGTGAAAAAAAGTTTGATTTTCAAAGAAGTACGGGTGCTTTCTTGAAAAAAAGAATCTAAGCTTATCTTATCTTAACATACTCCAACATGTCCAACAGTCACTGAGAAACTAGTTATCTCTTTACCTTGGAACTCTCATTCGATCTCTTTCTACCCCATTTTGCATTTTATTTCTCAACCTCCGTTTTTTTATCTACTCACAGTCTATGCCTGCCCGACCTCTCTCTATAGTAGTTAACACAGTATACATTCTCTTTTTTTTTTTCGTTTAGTCTATGTCCTCTCCTCCCCCCTCCCTTTTTTCTTTCTCTTCACAGCGTTCCTTTGTCATCCTACGATGCATTTTCTTTTGTACCGTTTTTTTCATTGGGAAATTTGAAATTACCGCACCTTAAATAACATGTACCTAGATCTAAATTGACAAACACACATAGCTCTACATGCAAACTCCCTACAAGTAGGGTCTACATGATATCAAATATTAAAGAAACAGCGCACGTTTAAGATAAATCGATGGAAAGATTATATCTTAAAATTTGCACCATTATCTTTATACCTTAAGATGTTTGAAACAAATATAGCCGATGACAATGAGTTTTAGAAAAAAATATTAATGACCAAGCGATGCCGATGACGACCCTCACGGCCTCACCCATCCCCATCCCAAAATGGCCAAACAAAATCAAGGTTTATGTAACTAAGATCATTATTTTGAGAACCTGTTCGAGAATTCATGGATGGAAATAATGTAAATAAATTAAAGAAATTAATAAATCAAAACAAAATTAAGTGCCTGGTTCAATAAAACCACACCAAGACAACCTTTTCATTGTTTTAAGCTTTTTTATTTACAAAATCTATGTCTGAAGTCTTTTTCTATTCTGCGGCCTGTGGCGAATCTGATATTTTCAACATTGTATTTACAATTAAATTCTCTTTAAACTTTAGTTTTGAAACACATTGTTGTCCATGTAAACACGCAACTACGTATTTTGAATTTTGGAGAATATTATATTAATTTCATTAAGTTATCCAAAAGTCTAATCCGTCTTTGTTCGAGTGATTCTCGGTAGATTTCAATACATGTCCTCTTTTGTTATTAATTTGTGTTACAATTTGCCTTTCACAACGCGAGAACCGCTTGTTTCCGACCTCGGCCTAGTTTCAGTCGAGACTGTTGAAACTTGCTTTTCTTTCTCTCTTGTAGCAATGCATTCTGGGATTATGACGTCATGTCTCCCAATTTGCATATTCATTGAATGACTGTGCTCGCCATATTGGTAGCACGAATACCGGCCAAAAGCCATAAATTCACAATCAAAATCGAAGCCATCTGTGGAAATTCATTGGATATACACTCTCATTTTGTTAAATAATAACACCCAAAAGAACGGGCCTGCGTGAGTATATACATATTTTTTGTATAATCATTTGAATTTATAATTTATATCCATATCAAAGGTAGAAATTCTAGACCTAGATTTCTAGATCGAGATGTGTAGCCTAGTGATTTCCTCGGGTCGCCTACCGACTAGATCTATAACTAATCAAGGCCTAATCATAAAGGCCAAGACATTGCATCTCCAACCTGCGATGCTCTTTATTGATGCAGTGACTCAATATCAAGATTGCCTATCTTCCAAGGCACATAACACAGTCGAAAATTATCTGGAACCAGAAACCCAAATACATTCTTTATCAAAACTGAGACTAACCGTTACTTTCGTCAACCTTACCATCATACCCTGAGATTGACTAAAAGGAGCCCACAAAATGCCACCGTCAGATATCGCAGGGTTCTAGGCCACTTTTTAGAGAATAATATGAAAATCAATGTATATCTAGTTCTAGATTTGTAGAAATCTCTACATTGGATCTATCAACTCCACCAAGCCTGCTCACACCAATCCAGATTGGATTCTAGATAGTATTCCTTTGTCCACAGTGTGACAGTTTGAATCCCATTTGCTTCTAATATCACTCAGTAACATTCCCCATGGGTCTTTTCTGATCTTGGTTGCTTTCAGGTCACGCCCACAAACACCTTTGCATTGCAAGACCAAGACTCTTAATCTTATTATTATTAGTGTATTATTACGTAATTCCTAAAACTAATTCCAGACTTCCTCCTACTGGTTTCATAGTTTTTTTTTTTAGCCCTGCATCATCTTTTAAGCGTAACCCTTTTGCAAATACAAAGAGTCAAGTCTATATCGTAGCAGAGGGTTAATCTAGATCTAGCCTTAATCGTTTGCCCTTGATTGCGTGCATTTATCTGTCATTGTATGTGAAGGAAAGGACAAACTGCTTAAGAAGAGAGGCTCTGCATGCAATACAAAAGAATTTACAAATTCTAATGAGGGTGAAGTCTGACCAAGAGAGATCATCACGTCAATATGTTGTTACACACACTTTACATTTAGGACTTGGATCAACAATAGGACAGGTTTAGATCTAATCTACATTTTGAAACACTTGGTCTGAATCAAACTGTTCCTGTTTTCCCCTCCTGTGTTTCGTGTATCATGTTTGACATCTCTCTTATTTGTACACGTCTGCCTATCAGATGTATGGGCACATTGCATACTTTTCATCTTGAAATAAAATAGTTGGTCTTTCCTAATCAATAGGCATTTCTACACTGTGCAGTCCAATATTAGAAAATGCTGCACAAGTGTATTTTTGTTTTTATCATTTGCCACTAAAAGATCCAATAATTTTGAAATGTCATCCTTAATTTAAGTGAACAATCGAAATGTGTTGCTTCGCTTTTATGATTAAAAGATTGACATGCTGGTTGTAAATCTTAGAATGTTCAATGGCATTGAATTTGAAATACAGTTGACCTCGCATATATATATAGCAACATCGGACTCACGGAAACCTTGGCCGTAACGAAAACTATCCTAGGGACAGTTTTTTCCCTTGTATTACTAGATTTGACACACAGCACAAAAAATTGTCGGCATTGAATACAGTTTTTGACGATGAGAGTTAACCAAACAGCGTAGCCTACAAATTAGATCTTAAATAGGCACTTGAGTGAGAATCTTCAGAAACTATAACAATAGAAGATGGGGAAAAAAAACACAAACTTGTCACGAAGAAAAGGGCAGATTCACAGAGACAGACTTAGAAAGGTGGAAGGTTGGGGGGTGGGGGTGTGGGACAGTAAGGAAGACGTTACGTCATATCGTGTAGTGTAGCTAGATCGTCTGACAGGGATAGGTCTAGTGTTGCATCACTACTCTTGGTTCCTGAGACTGATAGAGATCAGAGAAGTTTGATACAGTTTGCATGTTTTTCGCGTGTGTTGGGGGGAGGGGGGGGGCAATGAACGGTCATGTTTATTTGGCATATCGATTGGTTCCTTCCCCTTTTCCTCTCTCCCCACATGCACAGCCCAGCCTTGACACGAAAAAAACCCCCATTAAATTATAATGATCAATTTTCACTTACATGTAAATCAGATATCAATTTTCAATGATCGTAGCATTGAAAATACCTTTCCTTTGATGCTAAATTGAAGTTCACGATTAGTGAAAATCTCTGTCTATTCGTCTTTGTTTCTGTATTTGTGGTATGTTTCCATCAATCACGTAATAGGCCCGTTGTTGCATATTCTTACATCTTTTTGTCCCATAGGATGTTTTTCAATTTTATTTGATCCACTAGTTAAATCTCTGCTTAGTTGATCCATGTAAAACGCTACAGTAATGTAATAACAATACACTGTATTCTTCATTTATAATCCATTAGCCCACTCAATTCTCTCTTCCCCCCTCCCTCACTTCATTTAAAAAGAATATTTTAAATTGTTAAAAAAAAATACAAATGATTAAGGTGACCTTCCAGTCATAAGTTGGCCAAAAGGTTTTGCATGACTGTTGACTTTTTTCACACACTCTCTCTTTCTATCTGACCCTCTTTCTTTCTCTTCTCCATCCATATTACTCCAAATTACATGCACCGCTATCTTGTGTGCTTCTTGCAATTGTTTAGTCATGAAACTTAACTTGATTAATTGTTGTATTAATTATTCATGTTTATCACAACACAAATGTACTAGTCAGCGAAAGAACATTAGCAGTTATAAGATTGTTTACTTTGCGTTGGCTTTTTTGGTTTAATTGATTCATAAAGGCTATATTATTCCACAACTTTTTGCAACTTTTGTTATTTTTGCCATTATATTATGCCACTTTCAATCACAACTTTCTGGGGGGACAGATAATGGCAATGACCAAATGTGAAATCAAGACATGGTACCATTATGGCAAGAATATAATCTCTTTACTGCTCCTCAGTGGAGGCCTCAGCCTTTAAGATTATGATCACTGTAACAATAGATTTAAGATTCCATTCATATAGCCCATAACTCAGGTATCTGCTAGACTTTTATAACATAGAGCATTAGACTAGTCTTGGCGCCTAATCTAGGACTAGAAAGCATTAGTTTAACAATTGTTTAGAGGTTTGGTGCATTACAGCATTTAGAATTGGCTATTGCTTTTCTTTCTTTCTCTCCATTAATTTCAATACAATTTCATCTGAAATCAGGCGATTCTTCATCTCTTCAGTTAAACATTCTAAATTACTACTGTACTAGTTATCTGATATGTGCTACATTGAGCAGAAAAAAGATTAAAAGTGGAAAAGTTCCTAACTGAATCTGAGGTGCAGGGGAGGGCAAGTTAGATCCTGGAGGCTTATAAGTGCATTGCCAAGTTTTACCCCCTGAGTTTACATTCAGTAAAAGAATGGCATGCAGGCAGCTGTGTGGAAATGTTGTGGTGGAAGAGCAGTTAACTTACTAGTTTTTGTACACTAGAAGTAACCTAGTAGTTGATTTGAAATAATTATTTTCAAGTTTTTTCTTTTTCTTTCAGATAATTGCGGTTCGTTCAGAGGGTATATGATAAATCCTTCAATGTTTGTGCCTCGGCAAAATGTCCACCACTTCGGGGATTGGCAGTAAAGGGGAGAAGAATAGAAGTAAATTCAAGAGCATTGACATAAACAATCTCTACAAAGGGAAGAGTGTCGAGACTCAGAAGTCAGCTGGTAAGTAAACTTAGAATAGTAATTTGTTAGTAAAGCTGTCACTTTTATGATTGAAGTAATAACAATTTATAATGTATAATTTGTCAAGATATTTGTACTCTTTGTTTTTTTTTCATTAAAATGAAGGGTTTAAGTTGAAGCAATGCATTCATGATTCTTAACTGGTGGATTTAACAAAAAAGGTGCACATAGGTAGTGCTAACTTTCAAATTGTATTTGAGATCTGTTGATAATAATTTTGATGCTGCAAACATTTATTAATGTTACCAAGCGTGCAATGTTGAGATTAAAATGTCTGTGAGAAATAATTAGTTTTACAAGAAGTAAACATTTGTAACTAATAATAATAATTTCACTTATATAGGCTCTCCGCCAAAGTATTAAAACGCTTCAAATAAATTGAAGATAAAAGCATATATAAAAACATACATCTTAAACATAAATTATATGCAATATAATAGACGGATGATAATTAATAACACTAGTTAAAAACTAAAATAAAAATGAACTTTACTTAAGTTGAAGCAAAGTGGTATATTAATTAATAATTTTTTACTTGGAAACAAATTCAGTGTTGTAGAAATGTTGTATTTAAAGAAATGTTTTCTTCTTTATGATACATTTACAAACTGTATTATATGAATTCCAGTTCCTCGGCAACATGGACTTCAAAGCTTGGGCAAAGTGTCCAGCGTACGGCGTATGCCGCCTCCGGCTAATTTGCCCAGCTTAAAGAGTGAAAACAGTGGAAACGACCCCAGCATCAGCCTTGTCCCGAGTGGGGGTTCGGGTGAGTTGGTTCTACCTTGTCATTTTTTAAATTTTCTTTTTATTTATTATCTTTGTGTAGTCATTAATGGCTTTCATCAAGTTACATGTTTGATTTAAATAAGTGGGCCATGATGATATCACATCTCTGCTGCTGAAAAAACAGCTTTATACATGACTTTTTTTCCCCCCACTGTTACAGGATGGGTGTCGAAGGAGGAGAAGAAAGAGACCAGTGGAAGTGGAGCTCAGCCGCTGTCGTCGCAGCCGCAGCCGGCCGTGCCTTCACAACCACTGGTGGTAGCTCAGCAACAGCAGACTTCTGCTGCCAAGGTCAGTACATCACAATGTTTGAATTGAAGGTGTAAAGATAACCAACGCTGTGCTTATAAATGAGATCATATGAAAAGAGGTCTTGGGCTTTTTTTTTTTTTGTCTAATTAAAACGCAGATTGGTACTCTTTAGTATTATTTATAAATGATAAAAACTGTATGAACCAGCGGGTATTAATATGGGCTAAAAACAGGGTTTTCACATTAGCAGGAAATTTCACACATTTTTTTATTAATTCTTATTGTTTCACTTATCATCAAAAAGTTAAGTATGGTTATTTAAAGTCAGTAAGAAAAAATTAACCTTGGGGTGTCGTGAACATTTGCTTATGATATTCTTGTAACTTGTTGGGAATTTGCACAACGGCTAATTAACCTTTTCTTTATCAGACCAACATCCCGTCTGGGGGGCCAAGCAGTACGGGTATTCGATCTTGGAGCAAAGTCATGTTGTACAAAAAAAAATCAAAAGTAAATAAGTATGTCGGTTTTACCGCGAAAATCCTTGCTTTTGAACTTAGATGTGCAAAGGAAATAAATCTAGACACAACAGTAAAAAATAATTCAGATTTGAGTGGCTAAAGAAATGTGTAAAACTAAAATCAAAGAAGCTTGGTGAATTAGAAATAGTCTCCCCAAGAAGAGGAGGTATTTGCAGGGCGAAGGCAACTATTAATGGCTTTAGACTTTATAAATCGAACAACTCAAAGGATTCATAGTACTTTGATAGCAAGGCTAATGAAATCGCATTATTTTGCGTTTTTCCAAAAATTATATCTTTTGAACCAATAGAGATATAAGAATTGTTGCAGATTCGCAAACTTCAGCCGTATGATTTTCATTTGTTTTTCCTACATATAGTCTCTTTCGTCGCATATATGTGAAGTGACTTAAAATGATACTTGAGTGGACTGTTTTTGTCACCATCTTCACTGCTTATTAAAAATGTACTTTTTCATTATTGCTTTGTTCGCTCACATTTTCTCCTATTAAATTCTAGGGGGATTAGTAAGCCATCAGTCACCATTATTTCAAGAGGAGTTCCCAAGTTTGGCGCAAGAGGAAAAGAACAAAGAACAAACTCAAACTACCAAAAAGGACGAAGACAACAAGGATACTCAATATGGACCAGGGCCAAGCTTGCGACCACAGAGTAAGTTTAACCCTATTATTCAATAGATCCTTTGTATTATGTAACAGTTATTTTTTCCCATACAAAGGAGTTTGGCCCATTGCAGGTATTACTGCAATGTCTATGGTTACTTTTTTTTTGTTAATACTTATAAAAGACAAGTAAAAATAAATATCCATTTATTTTCCTAACATGTTTAATTACCAGCAGACATGTCAATGGTGTTTAAGTAAGTAATGGGTGTTGAATTATGAATATATATCTGGTAGTTTGATTGTTCCCAAAAGTGTGCATTATCAAGCAATATTTTAAAAATTTCACATGCATGCATTATATGACTTTCCATTGTTCTTTAATTTTATTAAGATGTTGCAAGCTGGCGAGAGGGCGGCGGGCGTGCAGTGCCACAGCCCAAACCCGAAGAGCATACTGCGACTACACCGAACTCGACGGCGGCGGAAATGCAGCCCAATGGCCCCCCGATGTCCGGTGGCGGAAGTGGGTCTGGTGCGGGGGGTGAGCTCCAGTCTCAGCCGTCCCTCCCCACCAGGCCCGGACCTCCACATGGGGCCATGCCAATGGGACCCCACATGGGAATGCCTCCTCAGTACCGCAGCATGATGCCAGCATACGTAAGTTTTCTTCTCTTGTGCTACAAGGCTTAGCCTTTACCAATTGCGGTGCACACATTTTGTGTTGACACCTGTTTGTATTCATCTGCACACATTCCATTAAAAAAAAAATCAAAGCTTTTACCCTTGACACGTTTTTGAAAATTCCCCATAATGCGCACACAAGGAATAGACCTTCAATCATACAATGTCAAAAGGCTAACAATCCCTATTTCACAGAAGCAAGCAAACCCTCAGCAGCACAACTCCACATTATACTAAAAAATGATGTCATGACAGTGGACAGAATGTCTTGCATGCTGAAAGGTCCTGTGCTTGCTCTATGTGTGTCGCCATCATGTATCCCATCTCACTAATTTTCTAAGACAGTTAGATGGTGATGCATTTGCATGTTGAAAGGTAGTTTTTTTTTTTAAATGTTCAAATCCTTTTTTTTTCCCTTCACAGATGTTTAGAGGGATGCCAGGAGGATACCCACCCAATTTTCCAGGATTTAGACCACCATACCCACATGACGCAAGGTATATTATTAGATCTTTGAATGTGTGAGATATAATTTTAAAATTTTGCCAAAATGATCTATCAATTCAGTTATCTTTATATTAGATAATTATATATACCTGTCAGCATTTGTTTGAAGTTGTGATAGTAAGCTTGAGATCACTTGCAATGATGTTTTCATCTGTCAATCCAATGAGCTGTTGTGATTACAATCTCCATCAATCACACTGAGCAAGTCCTAACTTAGAAATTTGCTTATTTTGAGGGAATTTTCCTGTTTAACTTCCTAATCAAAGATAATGTGTGAACAGGTTTCGTGGCCCACCACCATCTATGGCTCATCAGAGACACATGGGTGATGATGATGAAGGGCAAAAGAGACCTGCTATCGTTTCAGAGAAAGCTCTCAAAGAATTTGACGAAATCCTCAAATCGGACAAAGATGAAGGAGGCTGGGCTGGGCCTCAGGGTGAAATTGATTACAGGTGATTTTTTGTGTGTGCACGTTTAATTTTATTCATTGTTTATAGTAATAGTATTAGAGGTAATAATTTTAGCAGTTCAGTTAAACTTTACATTTAATTTTTTTTCAGTGCTTTTAATCTTTTATACAAAAGTAATACAGTGCTAAAAAAAACCTGTTTCATTTTCGTTTTACATTTTCTTTCATATGTTATTGTAAATTTTCACTTTTTTTTCATTGAATGAACGCGGATCTTTAAATTTGTTCATGTTGCAGTGAAAAACTTGTATTCAGTGATGAAGAAGATGACTCTCAGGGTGCACGGTATGGCCTTTCCCTTTACTTTGTTACTAGATTTGATTGTAATTCACATTTTATTAATTTTTCATTCAACTATAGCTTTCTCTAGTAATTGTTAAATATTGAATGCATGTTACATTAATAAAATAAAAAACCTATATATTTCTAATGTTTGAAGTATGACAACGAAAACTTAACTTTTATTGTATAGAAGTGTGAAAACATTTTCTTATTATAATTGGGTGTCCAGTCTGAGTTTACTAGACTGTAAAGAAAGCTTATTGTCTATTTTCAAGAAACATGTTAATCATTTTCTTTTTTTCTCTGTAAATGCTACATTTTAGGGAGCGTCGGATGGACAGACGCCGGGCTAGGGCTGAGGCAGAAGCACTAGAACATGCTGCCTCTGAACATCTCAAAGACAATGATAGAAAGGATGACAAAGATAAGGTAAATGGGAGATTAAATGACCATTCCAGTTAGGAATACACTCATAATGATCACTTAATTATTTGAACTAAGGTAAAATAAGGTCATATTATCCAATAGAGAATTTTTCCTTGGTCTCAAAGATTGTTACCATTCTCCAAGATGTCCGATGTGTAAATCGAATTGAGGTGGACAGAATTGGGGGTTCTTATACCTGCCAGGCCCTTTTTTTATTAATCTGTTACTTCTTTGTGGTATTTCATATTCACTATGAAGAGGGTGGCTTGTCTGATGAGTAGAATAAGAGAGTAATGTTTTTTTATCTTAAAAAAAAAGAGAGAGAGATTTATATATAAACAATATAATCTGATGTCGTTCAACAATTAACATTTCATTTTCCAGTGCAACATTTTCCCCTTGTTAAGATAGTGAAAGTTATAATTAAAAAAAAATTAAATTTAAAAATAACCTTTGGTTCTTTTCTTGTTACATCCTTATGGCAAAATTGTTATATTTTTTTTTGGTTATTAGCAACACTTTTAGATTTTCTTTCTACAATGGATGTTACATTCCTTCTATTGATTTCAATTTGATGATGTATTGCTTCCACCGTATTTCAGGATGAGCATGGTCCTCCAGTCCCACGAGAAGCTTGGCCCCATGGACCTCCACCTCCTTACAGAGGGGGGCCAGGACCAAGGCCACCACATCCAGGCATGGATGCTGTAAGTTTCTTATGGATCCTGTTTTACTCTTCAGTAGTTGAGGACATCAGGGAAAGACGGGCAATGTCTATGAAATGTCAATGTGTATGAGAAAGCGCAAACCACACTAAGTCTGAAAGCGAATTGAATACTAAATTTATGCATTCCATTGACATATCTTTGTGTAAAATGACTCCCAGTGGAAATTTTAAGACTTCAGTGGTTACTGAACTTAAGGTTTCTTAGCTGATCCAAATTGAAGTGTGACCTTGATAGAAATAAGAGAACATCCAACTTCATTGTTATTTATTACTTGCAAATCAGTTGAAGAATGTTTCTATCAAAACTTTTGTTGTAGCTTCTGAATATGAGAATAGTTTGAATGTAACCAATAACCAAAAATTAAAAAAAAATTTCTTTGATAAGCATCAGAAACTTTAATATGTTTCGTAGTTGTTTTGTTAACAAGTTTTCCAGTTAGACCAATAGTCACACCACATGATGCTTACTTAGACATGTTTGATATTTCATGATATCGCTTTCAACTGATGGTGAGATTGCAATGATTTTAAGCAATTTTTTATTTGATCAAAAGAAAAATGGTCTACTGATAAGATTATAATAGACACAAAATCATTTTTTTCCCCAGATCTATAGATTGCTTTGAAACTAAAAGAAAATGTATATAAATTTTTGTGACTGCCCCTTTTTTCCTTGAGATCCTCAGTTGTATCTTTGTGATTGACTTAAAGACTTGAATTGATGCATCCCATTGACTTATCTAAGAGTAAAATGACTACTAGTGGGAATTTTAAGACAGTGGTTACTGAACTTAAGATTTCTTAGAATCAAACTGTGACCTTGATAGAAATAAGAGTACATCCAACTTTGTTATTTATTAATTGCAAATCAGTTAGAGAATATTTCTATCAAAACTTTTGTTGTAGCTTCTGAATATGAGAATAGTTTGAATGTAACCAATAATTTCTTTGATAAGCATCAGAAACTTTAATATGTAGTAGTTATTTTGTTAACAAGTTTTCCACTGTTAACCAATATTTGCACCACATGATGCTTACTTAGACATGTTTGATATTTCATGATATCGCTTTCAACTGATGGTGAGATTGCAATGATTTTAAGCTGTTTTTTTATTTGATCAAAAGAAAAATGGTCTACTGATAAGATTAAAATAGAAACAAAATATTTTTTTCTCTCAGATCTATACATTGTCTTTGAAACTAAAAGCAAATGTATACATTTTTGTGAGTGACCTTGCCCATTTTTTCCCTGAGGTCCTCAGTTGTATCTTTGCAATTGACTTAAATACTTGAATTTATGCATTCCATCAACTTATCTTAGAGTAAAATGACACCTAGTGGGAATATGAAGACTTCAGTGGTTACTGAACTTAAGATTTCTTAGCTGACCCAAATCAAACTGTGACTATGACAAGTACATCCAACTTTGTTATTTATTAATTGCAAATCAGAGAATATTTCTATCAAAACTTTTGTTGTGGCTTCTGAATATGATAATAGTTTGAATTTAATCAACAATTTGTTTGATAAGGTCAGAAACTTTAATATGTAGCGTAGTTGTTTGTTTTGTTAACATGTTTTCCTCTGTTCGACCAATATATAATCGCACCACATGATGCTTACTTAGACATGTTTGATATTTCATGATATCACTTTCAACTGATGGTGAGATTGTTTCATTTGACTGGTATGACTTAATGTCACCCTGCACATTTTGAATCATTATCACTTGACTTCATACATCCCATTGTAGCGTGGTTGGCCACCCCACATGCTTCCTTATGAGTTCATGGGTCATCGGGGAGCTCCTCCATATCCTTTTAGGATGCCTCCTCCCCATGCCATGGTAAGTAGCTGTGTTGGTGCATGATTTTTTTTATATGTTAAAGTAAAAAACAATTGGTTAAGAAAATATTTGAAATTACCTAAAGCCTCTCTAATATATTGTGGAGATAGTGCATGCAGATGTCTGACAAGTGTCATTTGGTATAAAATTGTAGCACAAGGTATATTATGAAATTCACTGGGTTTTTTTGTACCAATAATCCAAGATGATGGCCTTGATAAAAAATTACACAATTACACCATTTCCTACATTTTTGAGGGTGTCAATTCTGATGGTTGCTGTTAAATCAGGTTCATGTCAAAGAAAATCTCTCAGGACCTGCCCCTCCCCTAAAGCGTTGTCATCACAAGTACCATTGCTTGTTTGGCTGATTGTCATGTCATCCAAGTAGTGCACATTGTAAAATTGCATTCCTTGTAGTGAGCTTTTTTTAATTGGTTGGGAATTTGCAAACCAAATGATGGTTTTCTTATATCTGAAGCCTTGGCTATGGATGACTCTTCATCACCCACTTACTGATGGTTTGCCTATTCCCTCCAAAAAAGGATAGCTTGAACATAAGTTTTCAGTGTAGTTAGCAACTGTACTTTTATTGTTTAACCATGAAATCAAGTTGTGTGTGGACTTAATAAAAATACTTTGTTTAACAAATTTCAGCGAGGCCCTTACCCTGGCCACCCACCTCCTGTGTCAAGTCCTGGTGCTATGCCAGGACCTATGCCTCTGTCATCTCGTAAGGTCGGTGACAATGACGAAGATGAACTTTGGCGCACAAGGCGGAAGGAAAAGGAAGGTGAAATCAATGTGGCTGTTGAGAGAGCTCGACACAGAAGAGAAGAGAATGAAAAGAAAAAGGACTTTGAACAAAGAGCTGCAGCAGCAGAGAAGCTTAGACAGCTTGATGAGAGAACAAAGAAAAAAGACGCAGTATGTGATTGTCTTGTGTATTCACATTTATTTTGAAAAGCGTAGTGGTGTGTTTATAATGCTTTATTGTAAAAGGTAACACATTTTACCTTAGTGAACAAGATAGAACATTTGTAACATGTTTATAAGTTCAGTTAAAATCTGTTGTCAAATAATATCAGCTGGTGTAAAAAGTTTTTCATGCTATGCAACACCTGATATAAAACAACCATATTAATACAATGCACTGTTCATTATTTTAATTGTGTTCTTTTTTATAATTTTGATTTCAAATGATATTTAGAATTCATACTATGAAGTAAGTTGCCAAATAGATTGTTAATTAAACTTGTTAACTTTGTCCCAATGCGATTTTAAAAGTGCTTGTACTTAAAGTTAATCTTGTTAACAATGAAAATAAAAGCAGTGCAGCATTTTAAAGAAATTTTTTCTACTACCTGTCTACTTTATCAGCCCAAAGAAAGTGAAAATGAAGGTAGAGATAGTCGCACTACAAGTGAATCGAGCGATAAAGAATCAAGAGAGCCTCGATACAGAGACAGACCTTCAACAACACCACCCCAGGTAAATTTTTATATGTTGCATTGGCCTATCTAAAAAAGAATTTTTTCTAATGAATGCAATCTTATCAGAGGTTGCATTTTTAATGAATCATATAATCAAGATAAGCTCAAAATTGATTTTGTAAAAAAAAGTCAACAATTTGCAATGCATTATTTTAAGTGTCATAAAATTCACATGAGCATTATCTTTAGGTGATGCAAACACTCTGTTTTTCTCAATTGAGCATTTTGAGCGGAGTGGTATATTTTGTAAGGGATATAGATATAAAACCATTCATCTAAAGACCTACATGTATTTAATTAATTAGATTCCTGTGAAGACATTTGTGCCTCCTAGCATCTAGAGTTGGGATGTAATGATAGCAACAGGAACATTAATTTTGTTGGCTTCGTGCTTTGAAGACTCATCAGTGCTTCTATGCCCCGTTACCATCACACATTATTCGAACAGTGCAGATAAATAAAACGGAAAGCATATCCAACTTGAATATATCAATCTGAAGAGATTTTATTCCTCCTTCACTCCCAGGGTGAACTAAATTCTAAAGGATACCCAAGAAACGTACCTCCCCGCTTCCAGAAGCAACAGGACTCAATGATGTTGTCTGGATCGCAAGGTGGAGGTCCTCCGAGACAGCCCCCTAGCCCTGGCTCAGGTGGCCCCAGCTCGAGTCACCCAGGACTTCCTGTGCCACAGGGATTCAGGCCTGGCCAGGGCCACCCTCCCCCACACTGGACCTATGATCCTAGAGCCTGGGGAGGCATGCATCACTTCATGAATCCTCAGTATGGGCCTCCACGTCCGCCTCTTGATATGCAGGGTGAGTTGTTAATTAGCAGTATGGATGAAACATTGTGAGAGATCCATTTAGAAATGATTCATTTTATTTTAACATGTCAGTGTCTAGATAGGTGTCTTGGATGGAAAACAAAGTAAAGGACTGAGCAAGAAATATTTTATTGCAATTGTTATGTAAAAGATGTATATCGATGAAATGAAAACCTATCAGCCTTTTATTATTGAGTTCTATTTAAAAAAAAGTACCAATTCCTAAACTAAAATATTTTCATTCAAGTATTAACTTAAGAATTGCGAAGTGATCTGTCTGAAATCTTGTATATATTTAGATTTCCCTCTGAGCTCTATGGTACAAATTCTTTCATTTGCTATTTTTCAACATTAAGTGTAGGTGCTGTGGTTGAGGATTTACTTAAAGAGCTAAATGTAAAAGTAGTGATTTTAATCAAACCAAATAAATTAATAAACTTTGTTGATGTTGTTGGACAACATTCCTGTGAAGACATTTGTGCATCTCAGCATCTAGAGTTGTGATGTAATGATAGCAACAGGGACATAGATTTGATGGCTACGTGCTTAGAAGACTTAACTGTGCCTCTATGCCCCGTTACCATTGTACATTTAAAGAGCATTTAAATTTGTCAGTTTTGATTGGTTTATTTTGCTTTATAAACCTCTTCTGCTTGTCTCTCAAAATCATTTTCATTTTTCTATGCGACTTGTTTTCAGGTATGCCTATGTATGTCCCGCCCATGCCAAGGAGACGAAATGATAGTCATGGCTCAGGGAACGAGGGGCAAGACTCTGACAGCAGACACTCGGAGCAGTACGACAGGCCTGATCCAAGAACAGATCCAAGAGCTGCTTGGCTAGAGAGGGGCTATCCTCCGCCGCCTCCTCACCCCAGTAAGTAGCAAATAGATTTCTAATTTTTTGTTATCAGATATGCATCATCGGAATGGTGCTTTCTGAAAAAAAATCTTCTGTATTTTGAGGCACATGATCCACAGTTCTTTTTGTTTGTTTTTTGTTTTGTTTATACAATGATGCCAATTTACTTTAAATTTACAATTTTCAGTATAAAAAAAAACTTGGCAGATCAATGTCTTATGATTCAATGCCAAAAAGTTTTATATGGAAAGGTTCGGTAAAAAAATATATGGATTCATTTGGCATCACAGTTGATAGTCGTGAGTTCATTACTAACCAGCCACCATAAGGTTCAGAAGAAAAAAAAATTATATTTACTGTGAACCCTTTCATGCAACCGTTTCTTTTTGTCTGTTTTTTTTATTTGTTAGTTGAATACATTTTTACAATAAAATAAAATTTCTTTTATATTTAAGGTCATTTTGAAGAGATGAGACGTCATTCATTCTATGATCAAAGGATGTATCATGACAGATATGATTATGAGAGAAGGTTGGTATTTTTTCTTTTTTATGGACTTCAAAAACTTTAAGTTGCCTGAATTTCAAACCTTAATACTATTGAGTATAGTTAAATATTTTGTGAAGAAAATGTTTAGATTATTTGTTTGCCACTGTCAGGTAGCATTTTATTCAAAATGACATTTAGTATCAAATGAGGGGGGTTACCAGAATCTGAAACACTTCAAGAAACAAAGTGCATGCACATGGTTTTTAGGGTGCTAAAGCAGCACATGCCCTGTTGAAATTTATGAATTGTTCTTTGTATTCTGTCACCATTAACTCAATGAAGACCAGGGTTTGGTAAATGGGCTAATCACCAAAGACGAAAAAGTCGGGAATGTCGTTCAGTGAGTTTAACAAATCAAAACTGCATACATTAGTGTAACAACTCATACATTTCTCAGATTTATATCAATTAGGACTTAAAAGCTGTGTTCACTATTTTCTCTCTTCAAATGTTTACAATCAGGTCTGAGTAATAGTTAAGTGCTTTTTTAAGCCTTGGTTTTATGATGTGATAGACATCAAGAAAATAGAAACTTTTCCTTAAATCACTTTGTTTGTACATTTCAAAGGTATTGTTGCTGTTCATTTGAGATTTATTTTTTGTATTTCTTTATCAGAGAACTTGAAAGACCGGATAGAGATGAAGATAGCCATGGCTCTGAGGGTGAACCAAGCCATAAAGAAATACATCGCCCCACTCTTCTTCAAAGAGAATCCTTTGAAGACAGAAATAAAAGCTTGGAAATTGATGATCGCAAATCAGATAGAAGCGGCAGTAAAAACTCTGCTGATTGGGAATTAAAGTAAGTTTCGTTTATTTATTTTTTTTTTTATATATATATTCTGGTTGGCATTGATTTAGGTGTAAACCAAGATTTAATATGTAGGATTTACATATTTTTTTAAAAAAATATAATGGGTAATTTTTCTTCATGTGGGCCGTTGAGTTTAATAATTTACATAATCCTACATATCCATTACGTGTATAGTTATCTAAGTATCTTTTTTTTTAGAAAAGTTTATTTTTCCCCCCAATCTTTGGTTCCACCCCTGTTATTTTAATTGGTTTTGTCTGTTTCAGTCGATCTCTCTCTAAAGAATCTAACAAAGAAGAATCTTTGGCAAGATATGAGAACGATTTCAGCCAAGAGCAAGATAAAGACGCTTCATTTGAAAAAGAGGATGCTGTGGAGCCCTATGTTGGCGGCTACAGACGTGATGGTCGCCAAGGACCAACACCTAAATTCAGAGCGTACTCGTCTTCTGATGAGCTACAGAAGCGTGAGGCTTCTCAACGTAAGTTTTTTTTTTTACAAAAATCTGTATTTTTGCAGTCAAATGGATAAGGCACAGCATGAACAGCTCTTAAGGGATCCCAAGAGTGATTTTCTTTGTCATGCACTTTAGCTGGTTTTAACTGCAACCATTGAAATCAGCACTTTTGAAAATGTAGAAAAAATGTCTCTGAGTCCGCCATATATTTATATTTTTTTAACATAGTTTTACTTTGCTATATTATGATAAAGGGAAAAGAAAACATTTTTTCACAAGATCTCATATTTCTCAAAAACTTAACCAAAATTCAAATAAAGCCTCTATCATAATGTTTATTACATCAAGCACCAGCATCATGCAAATTTTCAAGGAAACCAGTCAATTAGTGTTGGAGGAGATATATCAGTTCAATGCTAGGTGCTAGATAACATTTGTCTATCTGTGGCAGAAAATTTTCATCTGTTCTCTAAAAACAAAAATGTCACCAATGAGGTGATAGTAGTTACTGAGTTCTTATATTTATTGTAGTGAATTTCTCGTCCACACAAATTTTATATAGCCCAAGCTGAATCTTACTAATCCAGTTGCAAAGAAATGTTCTTTTACATCAAATACAGGTTAATTTTTTCTTCTTTCCTATTTGACTGAAGAATGATCTCACCTTGATACATTATCTAGAATTAAAAATTATTCCGTATGTAAGGCCCCTTTATCTGTAATTTATTTGTCTTCAACCAGGTGACAATACTAAAATACCACCCGCTCCACACGATCAAGGGAAGCAGCTGGGATCCATGAAAAGTAGCATGACATCCTTGAAGCGCAGTGCCTCCAATATGTCGAGTAGCTCAGCAACTTCTTCCGATAAAGATAGGAAGAGTGACTCTCCCAAGGAGAGCATCATCTTTGAAAGATCTCAAGGAATCAAGAAAGATACCATTAAGGTAAGGTCATCAATGTCTCCTCTACATGGTTATAATTGCAAGCTGTTTTTTTTAAACAGAAGCTGCTCTTTATGGAACTTTCCAGGTGGACTATATGGTTGATATGAACATGTATTTGAATTATGTTTTGTTGTTGACTATGCCCATTTTTCCTCTGTCACACGCTGTTCAAAATGTGACTGCCCATTTTCCCCCTCATGTCCTCAAATATAATCTTATATGATCTGCATAGGTTTACATAGTACATGAGGCAACGTTTAAAATAATTTTGTAGTTGACTGTCAGGACAGACTCTATAGCAGCCTTAGTACTACATTATCCTTTGTTTAACTTTTTTAAATTTAAGAATGAACTTCAGATTGGTAACAAAATCTGATCATACTGCTAATTTTGGATTTTTGTCTTCTGTTAAAAAGCACTCTTCAAAAGATTCAATTTACTTTGAAGGATGTCAGTTAAGAAAGTAACATACCATACCAAACAAATCTCGTAATGGTTTCTTTTATGGAATACTTTTCTGGCTTTGTTTTTGCAGGAAGCTAAAGAAATTAAGTCAGCTTCAAATGATGAAAATAAACCTCCAGAGCAGCCAAGACCAAACGCATGGGAATTAAAGGAGCAAGATAGGTGAGCTCTCTCTCTCTTTTAAAAAATTAAGCAAACACCTTTTATTTGCATGTCATGGCGTCTTAACCTAGTTATAGTTGTTCGCTTTTGATAAAGAATTGTTAAGCCTATAAATCATAACTTACAATCATGAAAAAGCACCATTATATTGTCATGTATATAAATGTAATATATAAAAGAGCAAAGGTCAAAAGGTGCATACTACAAGGGCCAAATTTAAAATTGTACAAAAGGACACTAAAGACAGTTTTTCAGACAGAAAAATAACTGAATTTATTGGTTTCAACATGAAAAAGATAAATAAAAGGGCTCATTTTGAGCAAATGGATTGCAAAGTACATCATGGACAAAGTGTCCCTTGTTACATGCTACACAAAATGTCATGCCATTTGCCTGCTTGACTCGCTCTTTCAATGGAAAACCTGCTATAATTGTAAATGAAAACATAGTGTCTATAATGTTATACAAAAATAAAGTTGAAACAGCTGATAAATTACAGAATAACAGGTATCCATGGTGTAGCGCGTAACAAGTGACACTGTTTAAGTCACAGCTGTTTTTTGTATCAGTTATAATTGTGTCAGAAAAGAAATTCTGTTATTTATATAGATTCCAGGAGGTAAGTTCCTGAAATGCAAGCTACAACCACTTCAAAGTAGTAATGAATTCACCACAAAAGGATTACAAAGGTGTCCCTCGTTACAGTTGTCAGCGCTACACCATCTTCATTTGGTGTCACGTGTAACAAGGGACATAACAAAAGCAAATTTCAAATATTCTAAGGCCATTTGACTGAAACTCCATAAAGAAACAAGATAGACTTGCCATTAACTATGCAACGAAAAGTTGTACTCACACAGGTATTTCAACATTTATGGCAAAAAGAAAACAAAGGTGTCCCTCGTTACAATTGTCTTTGCTACACCATTTTCTTTTGGTGTCAAATGTAAGACACGGAACAAAGCAAGTTTAAAATCTTCCAATGCAAAACTGAACCTTAATCATGTTAATATGCGAAGAAGAAAACATTCCCGTTCTAAAATGGAATATTCAGTTGTACTCAATTAGGTAGCTCAACAATTTACCACAAAAGCAAAACAAATGTGTCCCTCGTTACAACTGTCTGAGCTACACCAGGTAACTAGAGAATACAACAAAGTGAGTTTAAAATCTTTAAAAGAAATTGCGACTAGGGACACCCTTTTTTGAAGACGTTGAAGAACCTCATTTAGTAAATAATCTTCTCGTTTTCACATCAAGGTCTAGTCGCAATTACTTTTAAAGATTTTAAACTCACTTTGTTGTATTCTCTAGTTACCTGGTGTAGCTCAGACAGTTGTAACGAGAGACAAATTTGTTTTGCTTTTGTAGTAAATTGTTGAGCTACCTGATTGAGTACAACTGAATATTCCATTTTAGAACGGGAATGTTTTCTTCTTCGCATATTAACATGATTAAGATTCAGTTTTGCATTGGAAGATTTCAAACATGCTTTGTTCCGTGTCTCCTGTTACATTTGACACCAAAAGAAAATTGTGTAGCAAAGACAATTGTAACGAGGGACACCTTTGTTTTGTTTTTGCCATAAATGTTGAATTACCCACGTGAGTCCAACTTTTCGTTGCATAGTTAATGGCAAGTCTATCTTGTTTCTTTATGGAGTTTCAGTCAAATGACACAAGAAGGTATGCAGGCTTGCCATTGTTTCAGAAAAATCTTGTGCCTGATCGTTTTAAAAGATCAAGAGTACCTTTGCCAGCTACCTTTTCCCTTCCCAACTCTGATCTGCCTGTGCGCACAATTCATTCAGTGCCATTTTCTTTGCGAAGTGTGGAGGATCGTTACAAAAGAGCCAAAACTGTATGTGACAGAATTGCTAGTCAGTTTATCGTTGGCGCAGCAGAATTTCAGGACAGATTGCAGCAGTTGGAAGAACAAAGGTGTCCCTCGTTACAATTGTCTTTGCTACACCATTTTCTTTTGGTGTCAAATGTAAGACACGGAACAAAGCAAGTTTAAAATCTTCCAATGCAAAACAACCTTAATCATGTTAATATGCGAAGAAGAAAACATTCCCGTTCTAAAATGGAATATTCAGTTGTACTTAATCAGGTAGCTCAACAATTTACCACAAAAGCAAAACAAATGTGTCCCTCGTTACAACTGTCTGAGCTACACCAGGTAACTAGAGAATACAACAAAGTGAGTTTAAAATCTTTAAAAGAAATTGCGACTAGACCTTGATGTGAAAACGAGAAGATTACCTTTACTAAATGGAACATAATGTACTCTATCAGGTTCTTCAACCTCTTCAAAAAAGGGTCTCCCCTGTTACAACCATCTTGTTTTGGTGTCTCATGTAACAATTCAAACTCATAGTCATTTAACTAATCACTGGTGTGGATAAGACTGGACAACTGAATGGATTATTCAGAGGTACTTAATCAAGTAGATCAACATCGAGACTCCTCCTCCACTCCTTGTTTTCCTCATTCTTCCTTTCATTCCATAAGGCGTTAGCAGAAGGATCCTCTTTTATTCTTTCTTTGTACTCTCTGCATTTTTGCGCATTTGATTTTGGAGCGAGTTTCCCCACTTTCGGTTTCACTGGTCGCAACCCTACAAAGGAATAAAAAGCAAACTATAGATGAAAAACAAGATAAAATTCATGCTGAGAGGCCCCATTTGGGTCTAGGACATAGATAAAGAATTGGCACGACTGTGCTGGAGGCTAATTATTCTAGCTTGTCTTAACTTTGAAAGTTGGCAAGTCAAGATACCAATCCCATGTCTCATGGTCAGGCCTATTTCTAGATACTAGATTAGATCTAAATCTAGATTGTATACATTTAGTTCCACAACTCATCGTGGGTGTTATTTGTATCAAAACAATGCCTATGAGTTAAGAAAATTAACATCTTTTGGTGTAGCATTTTAGTGACAGTGATGTTGAACAAGGGACACTGTTTGTATGGGTATTTTATTTGAAGTGAGTGTAAGTTAAGGAATCAAGCAATAAAATTAAATAATAAAGCATTATGGAAGCATGTAATCTTTATACAAAACGGCTATTGTAACAACTTGATGGGTGCATGGTGTCGCAAACGCCGTTTTCTTTGTTTCAAGTTAAAATTCTGTTACATGTGCCTTCACAAACATGTTATTATGGCAAAGTATCAGTTGAGAAATGTATATAATAATCTTGTACCTCAAACAGTTGGACTTCATACATTTTGCAACAAAACAAACCAATAATAGAGGATATGGTGTCCCTTGTTACAATTTGACACCAAATTTTGTTTTCCATCTATTTCTTTTATCTTTTTCTGTCATTGAAACATGTTTTGGTGCTCAATGGTCTACTGAATGACGCAAGAAATTGTCTCACAGTGTTTTTCGAAATTTGACACCATATATACAAGGAACACTGCTATTTTAAACACGCAATATTTTACGGGCATGATAATTTTCTTTTTCCAAAAGGCCTTTAAATCGAGTTTGGACCTTTATTTCTGGATTTCACCACATATCAGAACCATTCAATGTCTCTAGAAGCCACACTGATACCACAAACAAACTCACCCTTGTTGGCTTAGAAAAGGGCATGGCATTTACATTGTTGATTCGTTGGAATAAAGTCTCAAACTAATTTTCTTTACTTTTCATGGGCACCAATTTATCTTATGTATTTCTTCCATTATTTTCTCATGTCCTGAGGTGTATTTATCTCAAATCCATCCAATAGTTTGTGTGCAATCATTGTTTTAATACGGTGTGTAGGTCACCTTTTGACCTCGGCTCACATGGGATGCAACTTTATTTTCTGAGTGTGTTTCTCCAGACAGTATGTTGATATGGACGTGGAGACTTGCAGTCTTTAGATGAGCCCAGCGACGTGGAGACTTGGAGTCTGTAGATGAGCCCAGCGACGTGGAGACTTGGAGTCTGTAGATGAGCCCAGCGACACAGGAGTGACTTACAGCAACCCGACTAGCAATTTAGGACGTGATCAGCAATCGTCCTGCATTTAGTTGCTATCAAAGCTGTATTACTTATTCATATTGCACCAAACATCATAGTCACTCTTAAGCCGGCCATAGACGTTGCAATAATTGCTGTAAATCATCGCTTTGCGATCATTTTGGCAATATTTTGCTTGGTGTATGGGGATATTGCAGAAATTTATCGACTTCAAAAGCTGATTGCTCATCGACTGGTACTACCTGAAAATAAATTGCCCGCGCCGCGCGACCTTGTCAATCTGCGGCAGGCCCTTTGTTTTTTTAAGGCCAGACAAGCCGACGCTGGTGCAGTAGGTTATTTTTGCTGGTCAAATGTTCATTTATGAGCCATCGGATTTTGAATCTGACAACAGATTCGTTTTTCTCGACCCAAAATTAGCAAAGTCTTCGCGTATAGATGCTTTTTAGAACGCGTTTTAGAGAATTAAATTTTATTTCGTTATTTGCCTCTATAAACTTAATATTCTTGTCTCCCCACTCCCGCCCATGTTTTTTTTTGTCTCTCTATCAAATTATCTATCAGTATAATTATATGGTATAACTTTACATCACTTCGCGTTATATAAATATGTTAATTATTTGAAAATCCAAACACAATTTTATTTGAACTGAATGAGAGACAATTAACAAACTTTACAAAGCTGAACATGTTTACTCATTGGTGTTATTTTAAAATCATGTTAATTTCTTCTCTTCGTGATGATTTTTTCTTTTCCAGCCCGTCTTGAAATAAGCCGATGTAATTTTCGCTCATGTGGGGTTATAGCCAAGAGCATGAAGGTGTCTTGCTTTTTAATCAAAGGGGTAACCCTTTACAATAAGTCAAGATATGATTCTTTATTCAAGCTCAAGTAGTTTTTCCAGTCGTGATCAGCAATCGTCCTGCATTTAGTTGCTATCAAAGCTGTATTACTAATTCATATTGCACCAAACATCATAGTCACTCTTCAACTGTACCATCATACATCCATACCAGACCTTAGGCAATATGCAATGATCCATTTTTCCTTCTTCGAGATACACAGGATGTCGCACGACGGAGAACAGCTTTTGTTGACGATCTGTTTTTTTTTTTTGCGACGGGGAGGCATAACTTGACCTATGATAGTCCGTGTTCGACTCCCACCATTCTTTTTGGGCTCTCGATTCAAAACTTTAAACAACCTTTTCTCTAAAGTGCCTGTATATGAAATACATTTAGTCGCAGAATCAGATAATAAAATAAGGTCACCAAAAAAAAAGTCAGATTTATCTCAGAATATAATCTTAGTCTCCAGTCCCATCAATATGGGGAAATCTAGACAAAATACAGAATCAGGCGCTCGGGTTTATATCTGGGGCACTGAGAACAACACCAACCGCCACCTGTATAATTCACACCAATGTTGAACCACTAAAATTACGGAGAGACGTGGAACTTGCATATATGGCCTATTACTTATCAAATGTTCATGTGGTCCTGCTATTTGAGAAAACGGTCTCTCCGTAGAAAGTTGCACACATTCACGTGGTCTTTTCTGTTTTCAGAAAGTTCCACACAGGCGCGACCGAGGATCTGGCGATATAACCAGAATTGAGAATCCACTGGTATGTGGTAAATGTTATGTGCCTAATTATTTCTCTCTTGAAAGGCTGTCCTAAATTAAAAACCCTCTCTTTTTGCACATTATCTGTGGTTGACATGTGTATATCAGCCCAGCGACACAGCAGTGAGTTACACCATCCCAACTATCAATTTAGGACGTGCTCACCAATCGTCCTGCATTTAGTTGCTATAAAAGCTGGATTACTTATTCATATTGCACCAAACATCATAGTCACTCTTCATCACCTTGCATTAAAAGTAGTTTTTACTTTAATTGTTTATTATTGCATTAAAGGACTTATTTTATAACAGTAACTAATATAAATTTTCCTTCACGTGGTCTTTTCTGTTATCAGAAAGGTCTACAAAGGCGCGACCGAGGATCTGGCGGTATAACCAGAATTGAGAGGAAGTGAGAATCCATTGGTATGTGGTAAATGCTATGGGCCTTAACTCATAATCTCTCTCTTGAGGGAGTGTCCTATATTAAAAACCCTCTCTGTTTGTACATTCCCTGTGATGCAACTTTATTTTCTGAGTGTGTTTCTCCAGACAGAAGAGGTGTAAACGGTATGCTGCTATGGACGTGGGGACGGGGAGGCTAGAGATGAACCCAGCGACACAGCAGTGACTTATGATAGTCTGTGTTTGACTTAAGCTGAAGATATACCAACTCATACATGCATCCTGGCCATACACAGGCAATATGCGGAGATCCAATTTTCAGTGGTTAATTGTTTCTGAAAATAGACCGGCTGTCATACGACGGTTACCAGCTTCCGCGTCGTACGACGGTTTCTGTGTTTTGCTAGGGGGAGGCAAAACTTGATCTGTGTTGGACGACCGCCATTGTTTTCCGGCTCTCTATTCAAAACTTTAAACACACTTTTCTCCAGAATGCCTTCATAAGTATAGACCCAAGTAGATATTTAGTCTCAGATAGTAATAAAAAAAGGTCACAATAAAAATGATATATGAAATAAGCTTAGTTTTTGAAATATTTGAAAATTTAGCTAATCGCATAACCGCTGGGCACAATTTGACCTAGATAGCTGGACAAGCCAGAATATAGGCTCGCGTGTATGTACGAAGAGAAATTCCCCAATGACCAGTGACCTTTGATTCTGGCATCACATGCTTCGGCTGACATCTGTGTTGCTTGGGCAAGTTAGATCGACAACTTTGATACTGTCGACCCACGCTTGGTTTAGCTTGGTGTAGCCGCACACTTACAGCAACCTAACCAGCAGTCTAGGACGTGCTCACCAATGATCCTGCATTTAGTTATTAGCAAACTGGATTAATTGCTTATTCGTATTGCACTACATTTTTAACTGCATTACACTCTTTATTACACTTTGTATTAGAAGTAGTTTTTACTATCATTGTTTTTTATTGCATTAAAGGACTGATTTTATAGCAGGTAGTCACCAGATGCAGACCCAAACTCGGGCAATGGACGCAATGCGTGGCGTTTCTGGGTGCAGGTTTATTGTCTGTAGTCCCTTCTCATTTCTATTCGCATCACTCACCTTTTGGAGGGACCCTAAGCCGGCCATAGACGTTGCAATAATTGCTGTAAATCATCGCTTTGCGATCTTTTTGGCTAGACAAGGCGACGCCGGCCCCGGCCCCCCGCCAGGGCTACTCAGAGTTCGCCTGGCGGCCGCCAGCCAAACTCAGGAGTCTCTCTGGCGGCCGCCAAAAGCACTCTCGGGTATCTGTGGCGGCCGCCAGGAACACTCTATCTACGCGAAACCGACTCTGACTTTTTTGTTGTGCCAGAGAACTGAAAATGTATAACAGAATATCTTTTTTTAAAGTTTTGCATACGTTTTAAGCTTTCACGGTCATAATTATGCATCGCAACTAAAATAAACTCAATTTAGACGATCCAGAATGCGTGAAAAGCTCAACTCCGCCAAATTTTTGTTTACTTAGATCTAGCATTCAGTCACCCACGCGGGGTTACCAGATACATTTTCAGCTTCGGGCCAAATTCAATTTAAAAAATCTCCAGAGACCAGAGTTTAGGGGCCAAATTATTATATACAGTCATCATGTTTACTACTGTTACTATTGTACTGCTTTAATTAACCTTTCTTTAACGGTGCATAATTAGATGTGAAAACCATGGAGTATTTCAGTGGTTAATCGTTTCTGAAGATAGACCGGCTGTCATACGACGGTTACCAGCTTCCGCGTCGTACGACGGTTTCTGTGTTTTGCTAGGGGGAGGCAAAACTTGATCTGTGTTGGACGACCGCCATTGTTTTCCGGCTCTCTATTCAAAACTTTAAACACACTTTTCTCCAGAATGCCTTCATAAGTATAGACCCAAGTAGATATTTAGTCTCAGATAGTAATGAAATAAGGTCACAATAAAAATGATATATGAAATAAGCTTAGTTTTTGAAATATTTGAAAATTTAGCTAATCGCATAACCGCTGGGCACAATTTGACCTAGATAGCTGGCCAAGCCAGAATCTAGGCTCGCGTGTATGTGCGAAGAGCCATTCCCCGCTGACCAGTGACCTTTGATTCTGGCATCACATGCTTCGGCTGACATCTGTGTTCGACAACTTTGTCTTATGATACTGTCGACCCACGCTTGGTTTAGCTTGGTGTAGCCGCACACTTACAGCAACCTAACCAGCAGTCTAGGACGTGCTCACCAATGATCCTGCATTTAGTTATTAGCAAACTGGATTAATTGCTCATTCGTATTGCACTACATTTTTAACTGCATCATAGTCACTCTTTATTACACTTTGTATTAGAAGTAGTTTTTACTATCATTGTTTTTTTTTGCATTAAAGGACTGATTTTATAGCAGGTAGTCACCAGATGCAGACCCAAACTCGGGCAATGGACGCAATGCGTGGCGTTTCTGGGTGCAGGTTTATTGTCTGTAGTCCCTTCTCATTTCTATTCGCATCACTCACCTTTTGGAGGGACCCTAAGCCGGCCATAGACGTTGCAATAATTGCTGTAAATCATCGCTTTGCGATCATTTTGGCCAGACAAGGCGACGCCGGCGCAGTAGGCTATTTTTGCTGGTCAAATGTTCATTTATGAACCATCGGATTTTGAATCTGATTCGGTTTTCTCGACCCAAAATTAGCAAAGTCTTCGCGTAGAAGATGCTTGTTAGAACACGTTTTAGAGTATTAAATTCTATTTCGTTATTTGCCTCTATAAACTTAATATTCTTGTCTCCCCACTCCTACCCATTTTTTTGTTGTCTCTCTATTAATTTATCTATCTGTATAAGTATATGATATAGCTTTAAATCAATTCACAAATCGCGTTACCTAGATCCATTAATTACTTAAAAAGCCAAACACGATTTTATTTGAACTGAATGAGAGACAATTAACAAAGGTGAACATGTTTACTCATTGATGTTATTTAAAATCGTGTTTCTTCTGTCTCGTCCTGTTGATTTTTCGTGTGCAGCTCGTCTTGAAATAAGCCGATGTAATTTTGCGCGAGCCAAAAGTGCTTTGTACGACACCCATGCCCGTATAAAAACATCAAAGGAGACAATTCTACTAGACTTTCTGGCGCCTACTAACCTAGTGAACGTATTTGCCGTTCGCCGAATGTCTAGAGTGCGTTTGTACTATCATATAACCAAGATCTAAACTGTAGCCCTTTCATTGTTAACTGGTAATCCTGAGTTGTGAGGACATTGCTTTTGTACACGTTGAAACGAAACAATTTTTTTCTCATAATCGAAGACAACCATGGCATCTTGAGGAGTGTTTATGGAAAGTTAAATCTGATAATTATCATGACAAACAAAAACGTGAAAAGTCTTATCAGAGGTTACTGTCAAAGGTGAGAGAGCAAAACCCTGATGCTCAAAAAGATATCATTATTTTAAAAAAATTAAGAATTTGCGCACTGTCTTTCGTAAGGAGAACAAACAAGTTAAGCATTCCATGCGTTCAGGTGCTGGCCTTAGCTCTTTTTCTGCAAATCTTAACACTTATAGCCGCAGAGAGCGCCGTTACTGCTGCTGCTTGATGCTCTGCACAAGTTCAGCTTGTGGATCGAATGATTTTGTCGACGCGTGTGTGGGCAATTTTTGCTTGGGATATTGTATATCAATATTGCCAGTCAAATGATGGCTGCAATTTATCGACACGTCTATGGCCGGCTTTAGGGTTCATCAACTGTACCATCATACATCCATACCAGACCTTAGGCAATATGCAATGATCCATTTTTCCTTCTTCGATATACACAGGATGTCGCACGACGGAGAACAGCTTTTGTTGACGATCTGTTTTTTTTTTTTTTGCGACGGGGAGGCATAAATTGACCTATGATAGTCCGTGTTCGACTCCCACCATTGTTTTTGGGCTCTCGATTCAAAACTTTAAACAACCTTTTCTCTAAAGTGCCTGTATATGAAATACATTTAGTCGCAGAATCAGATAATAAAATAAGGTCACCAAAAAAAAAGTCAGATTTATCTCAGAATATAATCTTAGTCTCCAGTCCCATCAATATGGGGAAATCTAGACAAAATACAGAATCAGGCGCTCGGGTTTATATCTGGGGCACTGAGAACAACACCAACCGCCACCTGTGTAATTCACACCAATGTTGAACCACTAAAATTACGGAGAGACGTGGAATCGTTGAACGTCAAGGGGCCAAGAACAGCATCTAACCAAGACTTGTCATTCATGGATGATACCATAAAAATCTGCTCAAATGTTTGACATCTTAATGGAATGTGCAGAATGAAATTCAAGCCAAAGCAGTCTCACAGCCTCTCAGTAAGATTAAGAAAAGGCAAAGTAGATGCAAGGAAGACATTCACAGTGGCCATTCAAAAGATACCAGCAGCCAGTCATAAACCAGTTAAGAGCCTGGGGAGGTGGCCACCGAAGGCCTCCTGACCATCATTAGATACGGCCTCCATGGTAAATTCAATGTGTGGTGCCTTCAGTTATGTTAATCCCCAAACTCCTCTTGCCACTCCTGTGTAATCAAGATCTGCTCAACTACGGTAGAGGCAATAGAAGCTAAGATCAATAAGTTCACCAGAAGAAGGTTAGGAGATTTAGGGTCTCACAGATGTGGCAATGTGCTGTCGCACAACAAAACTCAAACTCCCACTATAGGTCAATCTTGGAAGAGTACAAATGTGGCAAAGCCAAACTACTGTCTAAAGTACTTATTACACCTTCAGATAACCGTCCGACCCTGTCGCGTGCATGCATACGACACTCCGTCGTTAGCAAGACGTATGCGCGCTGACGACAGATCGGATCGTGTAATAAGAAATTTTGGTGTTTGTCGTATGCGTGTCGTCGATTTTCCACCGACCAAAAAATATCAAGCACTGTCTGATATTTTTCGTACGACAAGGTGTGCTCACGCCAGACAGGTCGGCGCCTGCTGTCAAGATTGCTGACTGGGGCAGTTTTTGTAGTGACAAAATTTATTAAAATGATCTCCTAGTGCAAAACTAATAACAGAATTGAAATCAGCGTACAAAAATAAGTAAAATAACTCGCGAGTGACTTTATTAATTAAAGTATTTTGATTTTAATCACAAGAAAATATAAAATCCATCTCCCCCCTCTTCTCTCTCCCTCCCTCTCTTCTGTTCACCTTTCACATGACCTACTTCAATAACATAAGAGTAGAATGCACACAATGTTGCATTTCTTCTTCACAGTTCACACTAGAGCTAGCGGATGAAGTAACAGTATTGTTATTACAGGATAGTAGAAAACAGGACAGTTTTAAATCTACACCCACTTTAAAGTCAGTTTTTAAAATCAATTATCAAAGATGGATTCATGGACTAAAGACGCAACAATTCAGTTTATTGAAGTCTATCGCTCAATGGAGTGCTTGTGGAAAATAAATTTACTGTTTATTGTTTAGCTATCAATGGCGACACCAGAGACAATAAATGTAAAGCGGTTTCTTCATCTATTTTCATGAAGTTGTTGAAGTCCTCTGGGTAGGTTCTTATCTCTTCTAAAAGATTCACATGAGAGAAATAATTTCTTTTTAACAACCAGTCTTTGGACCCGATTTTCTTCTTCTTCTTCTTCTTCTTCTTCTTCTTCTTCTTCTTCTTCTTCTTCTTCTTCTTCTTCTTCTTCTTCTTCTTCTTCTTCTTCTTCTTCTTCTTCTTCTTCTTCTTCTTCTTCTTCTTCTTCTTCTTCTTCTTTGCATCTTTTAGGGCGCGGTGGTCCAGGGGTAGAACATCGGCTTTCGACACAAAAGGTCCCGAGTTCGAATCCTGGCGGTTGCGTTCCCTATCGATTGGGACGGTGTCAGTATAATGTGATAGGTCTCGTGAGTGGCAGCACATAAAATTGTCAGACGTCTGTCTTGGGGCCCGTCCACAATATAGCCTAGATAATGCTGATGTTGGACGTTAAAACCAACTCAACTCAACCTTTTGCATCTTTCAAAATTACAAAAACGGCCAATGTATCGAAAAGTTCTGTGTCATCCATTATTACACACGTAGCTCTATATCTAGTTGTAAATTTTAATAAGCTAGCGCGATGTTCATCCCTCGGCACACCTTTTGTTGTGACGTGTAATAGCTAATCCAGTCGTATGCACACCGTATGCATACTGTGGACCGGATGACAAAATTCAGTCGGATGTATGTCGACGGTCCACATACGACCTGCATACGACCGCGTCTGAAGGTGTAATAGGGCCATAAGTGACCCGGTTGTAAAGACAGGGAAAAAACGGGGAGGAAATGTCACAGCTCTACAGCCTTAAGATCAAAAACGTAATTAGGCAAACTCAAACTGATCAACAATAGAGTGGTGGTCAAAAGCAGATACGACTGAATGAAGTCGTCCATGAAGGGTCCAGAAAGCAGTTCAACATCCAGCAGGGAAGTGGACTCATTGGAATAATGTCCTTCAAAAAGCCCTCACATGGAATGACATCTAGCACATGGCATTACTTCGGATCAGCTTTCGAATTAGATCAGTCCACGATCTTCTGCCCTCCAACCCATATCTGGTGCCGTGGTGAAATAAGACCCCACTTTCCCATTAAACCAAGTCAGACAGCCCACGCAGCATGTCGCCCTCTCACAGGGAACATACTGAGTATTTCAGGAACTTGCCACACTTCTAGACACAACTAAAGGAGAGACCACCCTACCTGAAACAAGTGCAATGATGTTCCAAACAGAGTCAGGCGCTAAGTCATGGCACGGAGGGTCGATCAAAACAATTTAAAGCGAAAGTTAGGCTTAGGTGTCATGACTGGGAAGTTTCAGCAGACCTCTCAGAATTGGGTAGTCAGCCAAAATGGAAGAGGCCCATACAAAAGAGAAACCTGACCAAAGAGCTGAGAGATGGTAATGCCAGTGAAGATTGCATTGGTGCAACAGGGTTCGTAGGGTCATCAGAATATTACATTCTGACTCAATATTTGTCAACAAAAGAACAAAAGCTCTGAAGCCACTGGCTGAGACAACCGAGAACTATTCCCGATGGATCTGGAGCAAAAGTAATGAGAGGGTCTTACATAGGGACTTAAATGCCCTAATATCGGCGAACTGGTTAAGTGCTTGGATTAGCGACCAGACTACGATGCAGTGCAAAAATGATAGCAGAGAGACACCTAGGAGTCATGACCAGGAAGGAATTCACGACTGAAATACTGTTTCATTTAGCTCCCCGATGAGTTTCTACACATTGCTGGTTATGGTTCAAGCATACAATTGCCAGATGGTACCCGTAATGACCTATCAAATGCCTGGTTAAAGCTGGCCATACACTGCACAAGCCTATTACTCAAGTGACTTGTCTCAAGCCATATTGCACAATCACAGTTTCAAGTCTAGTTCAAGTTTCACCCACACACTACACAATCTTTTTTCTCAATTGACTGGAAGAAACTATGGCGCCCACGAGGAAACAGCGGTTAATTCTGTGCACCTTGTATATTCAATTAAAGTTAAAACTGCCGCGCGACTTTGTTAATTTGAGGTCGCTGATTTCAAATATGCCCTTAGTTTTTTTCTACGATAAATATTAATAATTGTAGGTCCAGTTAAAAAATCCCCACTACCCCCCCCAGCACACCCATTTCCTGTGCCCACCGTCGCCCAAGAGCTGGCGAGACCGATCCCGCTAGGTGCTCACGTGCAGCGGCTTGAGACTTGAAGCCTCAACACCAAACAGAGTCTGGTCTCCTACAAGTCAATCAAACTTTTAGTCTTTAAATCAGTTCTGATCCTTTCTTATAGATCAATATTAATGTTTAATAACATGTATAATAATACATGTAACAATTATTTGTGTACAATTTTGACACCCTATATGTCTACTCAATTTTTATGTACATGATTTCTGTGTCTTCAATGCTTCTACATGACTTTATTTATATTAACACTTTAATGATTGTGTTTAAAATATTGTAAAGTGCTTTGAGCTTTGCAAAGGGAAAGAGCTCAAGAAATAAAGGTTATTATTATTATAATTATTATTACATCTTCCTGATGTAATAGCAATGCATGAAGTCACCATTTTTATTAAAGTATAAACCACCGTCATCCCCAATTAATCCAGTAAACAAAACTGGTCAAATTGCAAGTCGAAATCGAGGTTGCGTCACCATTTTTTTTTACTATTGATCTGTTTAAAACCTCTTAAACGGAAGCCACAAATTGGCTGTCAAATCTCATTAGTCAAAATGAAAGGCATTTGATAAAAAAAAAGTTACCTTTAAATAATCCTTCCTTTTAAAAATACATGTACACACACACACACACACGTCTAAGGAAAGTATGAGATACAATTATTATTTACGGGCTATATCAAAATTTATATCTTAATCGTGAAATAGATCCTATTGCTAACTGATACAAATATTATACAAATCAAACCTGAGAAATATTTTGAAGAAATCAGCTACTGTAATAATTATTAATATATTTTTATTCGCTATTTAGCACTTTTATTACAAAAAAATAAAAATGATGATTGACTTCATGATACAAGGTATGAAAGAAAATGGTACATGACATACAAATCAGGACCATACAAGCAGGCTAACTAAAGGAATAGCTAGCTTGTGCAGAAAAAGATTAAGACTAGAAATTAGGCCTGAAAAATTGGCTTTGACTTTGGAGCATCCTATAATCAACCAAAGGTCGAGGTAAGAGGAATCTTATGTTAAAATGAATAGATAATTTTAATAAGCTTTATCATTATGCAAATATCAACCCCAAAGTCCCAATTACACATAATTTATTTTTAACAACCCTTTATTGATGAACCCACACTGAAAAAAAAAATTCTATTTATGGTTTGAAAGACTTGGTAATTATATGTTAAAATTAGAACATAATTGTGAGAATGTGTTTCAGTCATTAAATCTACAAACCATTCAACTGTAAATCAAACAAAATATGGCAATTCATTTTTGGATATTTTCAGAACAAATCAATGCTTGAAAGGCTAGTGTCACGGAAATAAATTAAACTATTTATAGATCCCCCCCCCCCCCCCCCATCCCTACTATAATTTTATTATTTTTACTTAATATCATAACCCCCCCCCCCCCCCTTTACATTTAATAATTTGTGATACATTCTATCAAATATAATGTTTGAACTACTAGTGTAATTGTAATTTAAAATGCGAAATAATAAATTATACCTCTTCTTGTATGAGATGAATTATAATATTGGCAGCAACTCCAAAATATATGTATGTTAGGTGGGTATGCTTATCTGATGATATTATGTTAAAAAAAATATGTGTTCAGATCTTCAAGATTTTGTTTCTTTGTTTTCATTTCTAAAAAATAAATCTGTATGTATGTTTTTCAATTTACTGAGAGAGAAAAAAACAAAACAAAAAACAAAACGCACTAGTAAAAGCATTTTAAGTAAAACCTTAGATAAGTAACTTGATAACAAAATAATTTTTGTTTGGCTATGTACAAATGAAGTAAAAAATGTTTGGTCTAAAGTCAAGATAGAATTCATAAATTCAAATCACAATGGTGATCATTCATTCAAGTTTAGAATGACTTTTATACCCTTATAAAAATTATTATCTTCTTTATGCAAATTGCAATTGCTCATTCAAGGTAGTTTTATCATTGAACCAGCAGCCTCTTAACTTTCTAATTTCTGTATCACAAACTCGCAATTGACACAATATGTTCAATAGTTTTGGTACAGTAATAACACTTAAGTTCACTATGTACAAGTGCAAGTGATCAGAAGCTCTTTATCAAACATAAACGACAAAGTTCTAAATTAGTTATGCAATTCTTTCACGCTTCAGTATGTACTCAATGCCTTCATGGACATCTTCAACATATTTATATGGCTTGGATAGATCTTCTTCATATGCAATGTCTCTATGACCATGATAAACATGAGTCTTGGAAGTAGTCGACATAGTCTTGTGTACTTCCTCAGGACAGTGCTTATATACACCTGTCCCGACTAGTATGCTGTGACAGTGCTCAACCGTCTGCTTGTGGAGATAATCAGTCTCTGGGATGAGCCGCGAGAAAGGAAGTTCGTAGCCATTCGGATCCTCTTGCCGCTTGATGTAGCGGTCATATAAGTTAGCACCCACTATGTCCACACTCGGGTTGTCACTGAAACAATAGAGAAAAGACAGTAAATAAAAATGAGGTGAACAACTCTTTCTTTTTACGTTTAAAAACATACAATCTTATTTATAATATGAAATGATTTTTATAATTTAAAGAATGAAGAGGAATTATGTAAATAAAAAAAGTTGCTGTCAGTATTTCAGACCAGCTGCAGAGAAACTCTTCCACTTTTCACTCTTTTGCTTCAGTTGCATATGTTGTGACTTTTTTGTCATGGTAAATACATGAAGTTTCCAGAGTTCCAGGTAAAAAAATAACAAACAACAACAACAGTTTCAATGGTTAAAAAGGATCTGTTTGGAACATTATAATATTTTGGTAACTCTGCAATTACTATGACACAAATGTGAGATGTTTTGATGCAAAATTGCAACAAACAGCAGAAAAAAAAAGTTAAAGCATGAACAACAGAATTTACTTTGAATGTAAGAACCCGAGTAATTTATAGAGGAACAAATTGAATAGGGGCTAAATTTCATTTGATTTAAATATTTCTCGTTATGTAACACTGTATCAGCACTTTGTCACAGAATTTTTCAAGCAATGCTAATGAAATCGCATAACCTGTACATATTTTAAGGGTTTTTTCAGAATTATATCTTTTGAACCAATAAAGATAGAGCTAAAAATTTAAGAGATCAATTTCACCTCTTTTCTTTTTGATGAAAGTCTATTTCACCACTTCCATATACGCAATGTGACTCTCCTCACTTTGAAAAAAAAAATTAAAATATTTTTACAGCACACGAGTAATAACCATTTCCATTGATAACCCACAGCTCATTTGAATCCACGCGAAATACTTTTCTTGATAGGATTCACAGAGGTCTTGCTATCTGCCCATTATTGAATACAATGGAAGCCACTGTGCCTTGATTTGGGTAACTGATAATTTGTGGTTTAACTTGACAGCCATTTACAATGTATGTGGTCAGTGAAAAATAAAAATAGATAAACAATTAAATGACTTTAAAAAAAGGCAAAAGATTTACGGGCACCATACAACGTTATATTCGGGCTCCTGTCTAAAAATAGCTCAGACTAGGTCTGCAAACTAGGCCTAACACGGGTGGCCACGGCAGGTAAAGCCTAAAGCTGAAGATATACCAACTCATACATGCATCCTGGCCATACACAGGCAATATGCGGAGATCCAATTTTCAGTGGTTAATCGTTTCTGAAGATAGACCGGCTGTCGTACGACGGTTACCAGCTTCCGCGTCGCACGACGGTTTCTGTGTTTTGCTATGGGGAGGCAAAACTTGATCTGTGTTGGACGACCGCCATTGTTTTCCGGCTCTCGATTCAAAACTTTAAACACACTTTTCTCCAGAATGCCTTCATAAGTATAGATCCAAGTAGTATCAGATAGTAATAAAATATGGTCACAATAAAAATGATATATGAAATCAGCGTAGTTTTTTAAATATTTGAAAAGTTAGCTAATCGCATAAGCGCTGGGCACAATTTGACCTAGATAGCTGGCCAAGCCAGAATCTAGGCTCGCGTGTATGTGCGAAGAGCGATTCCCCGCTGACCGGTGACCTTTGATCCTGGCATCACATGCTTCGGCTGGCATCTGTGTTGCTTGGGCAAGTATACCAGGATCGACAACTTTGTCTTATGATACTGTCGTCCGACGCTTGGTGTGGCTGTAGGCCTGCTAAGCAGAGAGAACCCTCGACTTAAGCTGGCTTAAATTTTGGCTCACTGTTGGAACGCACGGGGACTAGTTCTAGGGACGACGTTTCTAATCAGCTACACACGACAGACGCTGGCCATCCCATGTGGGTGAATCTCATAGACTGCACAAACCAATATTTCAAAATAAAGCTACTACTACTAGGCTAGAAGAGTTTTTATTTCATTTTGCAAAACTTGCTGAGCGAATAGAATTCTACTGGTGCAGGGAGGGTGGTGATAGTATTTTTTTTTTAAATTAGTACCGGTACAGTAACTGTTAAAGTTGTGATTTTTTTTACCATAAAAAAAAAAAATTTCAGTTGTCAGATAAAAATGTTTTTAATTTACCTAGTATTATTAGGTACTCTAAACTAAAATTTAAAATTGCATTTAGACTTCCAATTTTTATTGATATGGATAGATCTTTTGATTCTAAGAATTATGACACCAAATTCAACCGTATAGCTTGATTTTGAAACAAGTTACGCAATTTCAAAAATTTGAAAAATCGCCCTCATTCCGCAACTGCACAATGAACCAAGTTCGGAGCTTCGTGGGAAAAAAATTACACACTCAAGGTTGATACTTTTTGTTTTACACACTCTATACTGAAGGGGGATTACGCTCAATTTTTTATCCACTCAAAGTCCGAACAAATTCGTTATTTACACTTTTTTCTCAAGGGGGACAAAAACAGGCAAAATGCCTAATTTTCAAAAAATCACAAAAAATAACAGAAGACATCTACATGCACGGAAAGCATGTCTTTTTCTTCATCAGAACAAGCTCTACGCGAATTAAACAATAGATTCCCTGCTTTTTGTGATTTAATGCTTGTAAATTTGAAATGAAATCATAGAAAAGGCAAGTTTTGCCATCGCGAACGCACTGTCTTGAATCAACTTAGGCGACGAAGACGCCGCCCAAGAGCACTTTCGCCTTTAGAAAATAATCGAGGCGAGTCAACATCGGGAGTAGGGGTGGCAGCCCTGAGCCATAATAAACCTTCTTCTTTGGTGTATTCCCGCCTTCATCAAGTTGATGATTCTGGCATTTTTGTTTCCGGTCCGGACTGCGTCCGGTTAGCTGTGAGCCCTACGAGTTAGAATGAGTAACAAAAAATTACGAAACATAGTAAAATGTGTATTAAATATCAATTAAAAATAATTACGCTCTTTATAAAGATAGTATAAATTATAAGTCAATGTTTTGGTGAAAAATTAAAAAGCTTGTTTTTGTTGGGTTTTTTTTTTATAAGCTGTCTCCATCCGTTAACAAAATAAACTCGTCCAACCAATGTTGTGGCAGTTTCGTTGTTTTGGTTGAATAAGTGCCGATAAATTCTCTTTTTTTTTTTTTTTAGTGTAAAACGAAAATCTATGGGATAGAAAAAATATATTTTAAACCTGAACATCTTATTGAAGTATTTATCTTAATTTTATTGTACTCTATCTATTTTCGGAGACCTAGAAAGCACTTCATTCCTAGGGCTTGCTGAATCTCTTTGTAAGATCTTTATCTTTTTTTTTTCTATATCTATAGTTCGGAGGCTCTATCTAGATTAGATCTAATCTAAATTCAGGGTTTTAACGGTAATGATAGAATCTGTAAGAGGTTTTCAATGTAATAAATGATAAAATGGCATTAAATTAGCATATAAGTGCGGTTTTATGTCCAAAAGTACACATTTTGCTCGGGGCCTAGTTCCCATACCTAGTCTGAGCTATTTTTTAGACAGCAGCCCGAATAATCGGATTGACGTGCACCGCAGTACTAGTCTGAGCTATTTTTAGACAGGAGCCCGAATAATAGCGTCGGATAGACGGGCACCGCAGACCTAGTCTGAGCTATCTTTAGACAGGAGCCCGAATATAACGTCGGATAGACGGGCACCAGGTGCCCGTAAATCTTTTGCCTTAAAAAGAAGGAATGATGTTTTTGGGTTAAATAGTTCTAAAGTTAAATAATGTTGAAATGAACCAAAAAAAGGAGCTAACGAACATTATTAAATTGAATATTGAATATTGAATTAATATAAATGCAATATAAGAAACTACCAATTTTTATAGAATATACAGGAAAGTAATCTCAATAATTTCATATTTGTGTCTATTCATGTATGAATGCTGGTGTATGAAGAGGAACATTTTATTGTTGAAAGATTTGTCAGATTTCATTCCACTCACTACATAAAGTGATCTTTCAGATCATTATGGGGAAAAATTGAGATAACACAACTGTTTGCATACAGAATTACTTTGATCTTTAAACTAGCCCTGGTGCTCAAGATTTCTGTCCAGCCAATTTGAATAAACACAATGTATTTTCTGTATTGCCCTTGCAAAACCAGCATCAAGGACATTTTGTTTCATTTTTGTTCTTAGCTGCACAAAACTGAGATGATGTAAAAAAAAAAAAAATGAACAAGTTGGTTGAAATGTATATATTTTGATTTTTATCATTCTACTTTACACTATTTTTAAATTTTTTCAAATAATGTGAAGTGCATGGTAAGTCTTTAGATAGTGGTTGTTTCTACAAGAAAGCTCATAAGCCCAAAATGTGCTATGTATTCAATGCCTGCCTTGAATCTTACACTGATAGAAGAAAATGAAGCATTGAAAACTGACAGTATTATACATTTTCACTTGGGGAAACTATGAAACTGCAGCCTCTACTTAAAAATCTATGATGAGCTTCTTTTTTTGGGAATTCGTCTATCGGTTTGAAAGACTGCATATTTGTGAAATAAAGCTATGAACCAAAAACCCAAACCTAAAATTCCTGTAAAAAAGTTAAAATTTGAAATAGAACATTTTTGTTTCCAGAATATATAATAAGTCTTAAGCACACACTGAAATATAATTATAACATCAAGCAGAATCAGCAATCACACCTGACTCATGGTGACCCCTGGATAGATGTTTCCTGGGGAAGTCATTTATGACCTCACAAGCCTGCCACTGTTGCTCAATTAAAGTGAAAGAAATGTTACAACTAGGAGCACAGTGAAACCTTTGCTTTTATGACTTACCCAAAGAAATAGAGACGTTTCAGAGGCTTTGAAATGCCCATCTTTCTTGCTATTGTGGACACAGTGTGCTCAGCAAATCTGTAGGTTATTTCACATGGTTTTCCAACAAGATTTTGGTAGCTAAGAGGCTTCCCTGTTAATTTCTGGAATAAAACAGACAAAGAGCTTAAAAATGAACACATTTTTTCTCTAGTCTAGGTTAAAATTGTAATTAGTCACTAAGAGCAATTCGAACATTTTGTTCCCCCAATGTTCAAATATAATAAAACTAAATTGCTAGTACAGTAAAACTTTGTTTTACTACTTATTAGAAGAGCTCTTATTTATTTGTCAAATTTACTTGCTAACTTGTTTCCTTTTGGAAAATAATGGTTGAAAAATACTATATATCTCAGCGCTTCTTGCTCAGCATTTGTTCAAATTTTTTAAAACAAAGATATGACAACATTTTCTATGAAAACAGACCATGAATGGGCTTGATAAGATCACGGCCCACACATTTCATTTTTAAACCAAATTTAATTCAAAGGATGAGCAGCTGGAAAAAAAAATGAAAAGGGGAGGGGAAATATTTTCAGTCTTTTAATCCTCACTGTTTTTAATAAGAGAAAATAGATCCTTTCATTGCCCATTTACTCTAACAGTCGCGCACTGCCATTCTCATGGTTCTGTTGTATTTCCTCACATGATAAAGAGTTTCAAGGCAGAGAAGGAAAGCTCCGTGGCCGAAGCGTGGCATGCATGCTTCAGCCATAAACACGAGGTCCATGTTGCAGGCAATGATGGGCAGCTGGGCTAAAGTGTTTAGGCCTTCCGGAGCCTCATTTGGTTTCCCATCGGTGAGAAGCAGATCAATGATGAGTTGAAGATCTGTCTCCCAGCGGCAGGGCTCACCAATCAGGAGGATTACTGTTAATAAAATGAAAAGAATAATAGTAGAGGCTATTAGCATTTTTTAAAAGTTTTAGAACCAGTAAGGTACTCTTTTTTTCATTTCCAAATAATTTGGAATTGATATGTTGACTTTAAAAAGATAAGGATTTTATTTCATATACTACTAGTACAAGTATGAACCGATATTTACTTTGTGTGGTGAGGTAGTTTATATCATCCATCGAGTGCGTTGTAGTGTTGTCGAATATGCCCCTCCACACTTCCTAATACGTCGGGGCTTTCAAAATTCAATGCCTTAGTTTTTTTGTCTTTCTCTATGTCACTCTTCTGAGAAACCACATTTCATCTGCCTCCAGTTTCTTAACACTTTCTGTACTTAAAGGCCATTGAGCCAGCTAGGATTTATATGACTTTTGATGAATATAAACTCTGAGTTGGTAGGGAATGAGTTAAGCATTTGAGAAGTTTGTCCAAGTCTTGCATACATACAGAATGACCCTTTTTGTCTGCATGGAGAAACACTTAGTTGTTAAGACTGTTCATTTTTGCCTATGCTATTCTTGATGAGCCGTCAGTGCCATTCCTTCCATCGCTTGAGATTTAAGTTCACAAGTATTTGAACTCGTCATGCTTTTTGAGTCTTGTGCCTTTGATAGAAATATTGATCCTTGGAGGTTCCTTCTTCTGACTTATGATCATATTTAGTTTAGTTTAAGCCTCTTGATTCCCTGTGAAACATAGGGCCACAACAACTCCCCTCCACCAGACTTGATTCTGGTTGGTCTTATTCAGCTTGGCCGCTTTTATCTCTGCCTCAGTGCTACGTTGCCAAGTCAGCTTCGGGTGGCCAACCTTGCGTTTGACTTGGGGATTCCACTCCAGGGCTTGCCTAGTGACGTTGGATATATGCTTCCAAAGTGTGTGGCCTATCCAGACCCATTTACGCTTTTTGATCTTTGTCTAGATGAGGGTTTGCTTTGTTCAGTCCCACGATTCTGTGTTTGAGACAACTTGAGGCCACTTGATGTTAAGGATATTTCTGAGGCATCTATTGGTTTGCAGTTTATAGGTGTAGGGCTTGATCGCACACCACGTTTCTTAGCCACTTCACACTGAGGATCTGGTATCTTGTTTCTGACTAATAGGGCTGTAGGCCTCCAGATCTGCCAGTCTATTGATTCGCACGGCCTCAGTTTTTCGGATGTGTATCTGGAGTCCAGGCTTCTGCTGCCACACGATTATAGCTTCTCTTGTGCGTCCTGTTGCTTTTGAGATCTTGGATAAGAGTGTCTGCAGCATGTCAGTAAAGGTCTGTATATCAGCCTTAAACTCCTCAGGTGGTATGTCGCCTTTCCTGACTTGAAAGACTTGATGGTCTTTGCAATCTCTGTCCTGCTAGGAGCTCGGTTAGTGGTGGGATATCTAGTGGGGCCTGTTGGCCAAGTCTGTTGAGTGTTCCCTTGAAGTGCTCTGCCCACCTTACCCGCTGTTCTTCCTCACCAGCTAAGGCTTTTCCATTCTTGTCTTGGAGTTGGATGGTTTCTGTTCCTCCCTGAGAGAATCCTGGTGATTTCATACAGTCTGTTCACATTTCTTCGGCCTTCTGCAGCCTTTGCCTCTTTTGTCAGCTCCTGTATGTTATTTCCTTTGTCTTTCCTGCCACTTTTCTTTACCACTGTATTCTTCTTCCGGTATCGAGGTTGTAGTGGCATTTTTCCTTTATAATCTGTCTTGTACCTGATTGATCTGATGTTTCAGGTTCTTTCTCTCTGTGATAAGTGTTCAGGTGTTGGTAGAGATCCACCCCTTGTGTTACTTAGCTGTAAAACAAGTTTCCTTCCAGGTCTCACGCAGGCTTCGCCACCATTCTTGAATTGTCTCTTCTGTTAGTAAGAAGAGCATAATGAACTTGTTCCTCAGCTCAAGTGAAATGCTCTGATTTCTGTTCCTTTCTTGACACTTAACACTTAACTCCTGTGCTGGTTATCCGGCCCTGTCGTTGAAAGCATTGAGCTTGGTTTTAAGAACTTTAAAAACCCAGGTGATCTGATGCTGCCTCAGCGAAGGGTGTCACCTTGGCTTCATGCAGTCTTCGTCTCAATATTTTGCCGATTGTGATGCAGTCTATATGATTTTCAGTCTTGCCATGGTGAGAAATACAAGTCATTTTATCTATGGTCTCGTGCGGGAAAAGAGTGCTTCCAAGAACCAGTCATTCAAGGAACAAAACTCAGTGAAGAATTCTCCATACTCGTTCTGTTTTCCGGTACCGTGGATTCCCATGATGTGCTCCTTGCTTGTTTTATCAGTGCCAATCTTAGCGTTCAGGTCTCCCAACAAGATTTCCATATCTCTCTTCGAGGCATAGTTGATAACCGCCTGGAGATGTTCATAATAGTTTACTTTATCTTCGAACTCTGCTACGTTTGTGGGAGCATAGCACAGGATGATGGTGGCTCTTCTTCCTTTCGAGCTAAACCTTGCAGTGAGAATCCTTGGTATTACAGGTTCCTAAGACAGTAGTACCCATGTCGCCTCTGGTGTCATAAGCGATGAGACTCTATGTATGTGTGCAAGGCCCTCTTCGTTTGTGGGTGGTTTATTGTGTTTCCATCAGCTAGTTTCGTTCTTCATAGAAGTGAAAAACAAGTTTGAGCAGCTGAACTCTTTAGTCAAAGAGCATGAACCAGAAGAATTAGCAAAGAAAACAACAGAGATATTTAAAGTAGCAACAAAACATCTCCAACCTCGAAAACACAAGAAACAGCCATTGATATCAGGCAAGACCTAACAGAAAGTAGAACAAGGAAGAGGAGTATGAGAAATTGGCTAAAGAAGTTTAACACCTTTGAGTACAGGACATGAAGAAATTTGTTATGAAAAAATGTGAAGCTACTGACAAGAGTTTTGAGGAGAACAAAAGCAAAAACGCCTTTGACTTGATTAAAAGTTTGAAGTCTCATATAGCATATCTTGGGTTATTTATGTTGTGTCCTACTAGTTTAATTCCTTGATTTCACTTTTGAGGGAGAATGCACTTTATGGTTGGAAATGAGCTGATATTTTTGTCCACTCATATCGCTGCTGTTTCACATGGATAGCAGGTTCAAAGACTGAGTGGGTTATTAAGTGGCCAATTCTTACATAGAGACCACTGTATTGCAATCTATACTAACCATCAACTTTGAGGAAGTTTGGATTTTCCTTGTAGTCTCCCTTGGCCACTCTATTTCGGTTCTCATGGTCCACCATGTCCAGAAGTGGGTAGGCCTCTTTGATATCTTCAATGGTGCATAAGTTTGAGAAACCAAGACTTAAAACTAGTTAAGGCACAAATATTGGATTATAAGTTGATGCTGATTTTTCTTTTTTTTTTTTTCAGACCATAACATAAATTTGACTTAATAAATCTCATTTGATAAAAAAAAAATTATTTAAACAACTAAAAGAAAAAAGGGTAAAGAATTGCCATATAAGTGTCTTTGTGCAGATTTAGTTATTAAAAACATATTTGAGTGTTTTTGCGCAAATATATTTTTTGGTCTGACTTTAAAAAAGCTAAATGTTTCCTAGGCCAAAAGAAAGATTTATTTACTACTACTAAATATATGCTAAGTAAAAATAATTGCGAAATAAAGTGTTTGTGCCCATTATTATCTATAATACAGAAACACTATGATATATAGTCCGTATAGCAAAAATAGGACAGAAACACTGAAGTGCGTATAGAGGATAGTGTGATCGGCCAAGTCTCCAGTATCACACTCTGTAACATGGCCGTATAGGAGCTTTCTTGATACCAATACATGTATTTAGATTGTGAACATGGGTGCAATTGTAAAATCTAAATTTAGATCTGATTCAGCTCGGTCTAGAATATGCCATAATTCTAATGCAGTTATATTTACTTCCATTTACAGAAAGAACACTATATAGCCGTAGAGCACATGATTCACATGATAGTATGCCTACACAATATCAACGACATCAAGTAAGATGATCAAACGCGGGGGCAGAGGACTGTATGTGAAATTTGAGACATCGGTAATAACTAATAATCTGACAAATAAACCATAAACGAATTTAGAGTCATTGTCTGTTTGAGTAGATTATAGCATATATTCTCTTGGACAGAAAAGAAATCAAACAAAGAAGTTTTAGAAGAAGCTCAGGCAAAACCATCAATAATTAACAAGGTGAGGAAAAGGCAAACAACATTCTTTGGCCACATGATGAGAAGAGAGGGACTAGAACATCTAGTGACAACAGGAATGATTGATGGGAAACGCAGTCAAGGAAGGCAAAGAGAAAAAATGGCAGACGGGATGAAGGAGTGGCTACAAATATCAAAGGTTACAGAGATGATGAAACTAACCAGAGAAAGAGAGATATGGAGGGACATGATCACCAACACTATGAGGCATGGTACTTGATGATGATGATGATGATGATAGCATATGATTCAGGAAAAAATTGTAAATGATGACAAGGGGCAAGGGCTAAGTATGAAGATGGGAAGATCGGTATGCGGACGAATAAACGATAAACTAGACCTACACCATGTAAGATCAAACGCAATCAAAATCGCTACTTGGTTGAAAACTATGGCAAAAGTCGACAGAATGACAGGTGCAAAAACAAAAGAGCAATGCGATTTATTGATATAATTAAATAACCAGTTCTTACATTTTCTGGCGCGCATGGAATCTTCTTTAGTCTCCAGTTTTGGTGTCGTAATTGACGGAAAAAATTGTAGCCATACGCCAAAATACATGTATTGCAAAAAACATCGGGGTTATCCGGAAAGTGGTATTTTTTAAGTAGAAAAACATATTGGTGTATATTACTATTAGGGAACAAAATGCGTAAGAAAATAATTATTATGCATACTCGTTGACAGCTCTTTAGTCGGTGAGCCGATAACTTTCGAAAAAAAAAAGAGAGAATATTTTTCTATCGACAGAGCATTTCAAATATAAAAATCTCTCACGGCTATTACTTTTTGTTCTTTTTTTTTTTGCCGGCGCGAAAAAAGCTCAGTATATGTTTGAAGATCCACGATCAGTGATGTCTGACACTACCAAAAATCGCATCCGCAAAAAATACCCGCGGAAGAGTGGCAGCCCTGATAGTAATGTAGGCTTTACAATTTCATTAATCTTTCAAGTCACTTTTGAGAGTAATGGAACCAGACCCAAAAACCAATATCATACATTAAAAAAATGACTAATATTTAATGTATTATACATCTTCACAAAAAGGATTCTCTTCTGCAATGTCCAGTTTGTGTTCTTGACCGATGACAAGAGTGTGCTTGTCGTGAAACTGGCGCAACAACTTTGCTGGTGTTGGGGCATGAATGACTTGCTCTGGGGGAACCTGGATACTCAAAAAATTGTAGCAAGTTAATTTCCTCACAATCCTGTCCATGTATTCCAGTGAGGCAAACATTTTTTATGATAAAATTTATCAATTTTGTTAGTTATAATTTGTATTGCTTTAATAAGCAATGTAAGTATACATGCACTACAGTAAGTAATGTAGTCATGTATTCTCAATTTCTATATTAGTTTCTGCATAAGTTATAATCAATATAAATTATTCAATTTTTTCCCTAATAGAAACTGTAAAGAAAAAAAAGTGAAACACAAAACGTGAGTTTAAAAAGTCAGAGTAGAATATTGTCAAACAACCAATCAATAAATTAGTATACTCACATTGACATCAAACCAGTTGCTTATCTGCCTAGCCTTGTCTGCACTTCTGTTGCTAGCGTTGGTAACAAAGGCTACAGGTACCTTTAAGTTTCCCTCAGAATCCTTCAGTTTTTCCATGGCTTTCTTGGCAGGATCGAGTGGCATGCTGCCTCTAGCCAAGACTCCATCAACATCAAACAGGATGCCAAAGTCAACCTGTGATATAATTATAAGAAATATGATGAATTAACCTCATCTTGATCTTTCATATATTTAATTATTAAGTTGTACTCTCAAATAATTACTTGGTAGATTATGTACAAACATATTTAAAAAAAAAAGAAAAAAAGATTTCAAAACATGCAATCTAGTACAAGAAGTTCTCACAGCTGGAAAGTCTAACACAATATAAAAATAATTAATGTAGTCACAGTTAACTCTTGTCTACCGGGCGTCCCTTTTTTGGACAGGGAGCACTAGTTAAGAGGTAAGCTTATTTTACACCCCTCTATCTCCTGGCACACAAAACAGTGTGAACTGTGTGAGCATGGAAAGTTTATGTGCACTAAGATATTTCATGGATCAATACCAATCTGAGAAAAATCTGTTTATGATAAATCTCCAAAATGTAGAAAATAAAAAGGATAAAAGATGGGTCCTTTCGAAGTATGGTGCCGGTTCTGTTTATACAGAGACAATATTTAATACTGGAGGCAAGACAATATGATAGATATTGACTACTCTGACGTACTGATTTGATGCAAGGCAAAACATTCAGTGCCTTCAATAACATACTGTCTATAGTGGCTAAATATTACTATGCTTTTCTGTCTAAATTTTGCTACATGAAATAATTATTTTTGTTCAAATGAAATTCTTCGACAGTTCCTAAATCTCAAGAAAAATTATTTTTACAGTGGCAGATAAAATTATTCATAATTTTAACAGAAACTCTATGGATAATACATGTATGAAGTATGCATCGAACACTATTATAGTGCTGGCCCCCAAATTTTGGTCTCTGCCGCCAAAAAATTCTACATTTCCCCCAACATTCTTTTAAATTGTGAAAAGCAAAATAATAACAAAGAAGACTTTCGTCATAGGTTCTTTTTCATGACTGGTAATTAACATAGAGGGTATTCAAGGAACTGAGTTAATATGTGGTCGACCAATTATTCTCCCACCACACACACAAGTTCAGCTTTCTTTCTTTATCTCTCTTTCTCTCGTTTGATTTCCTTTATTTCTCTCCCTCTCTATCTACTAACTTTTCTTCAAGATCTTTGTCTAACACTCGTTCAGCTTCCTTTCTTAGACTCTCTGTCTCTTGGTCAGCCTCTTTCCTTTTCTTTCTCTGGTTCGGCTTTCTTTCCTTCTCTCCTCTCTCTCTCAATCTCTCTTTTAATCATAATTTCTTTTTCTTCCCTCCCATTCTCTCTTTTCTTGTTTAAAAAAAATTTAATATCTTATATATTATATATATATATATATACGGTGTGAAAAATACATTGTTATCATATGTAAGTCAGTATATAGTATATATATATAGGAATTCAGCTCGACAGGACTTTAAAGTTGAAAACTTGTCAATGACTTTCCTATTTAAATAAAAAAACTCAGCGATAAATTCCTGCGTTGTTAAATGTTAATACAGCCAGTGCAAGTAGATTCTAGACCTAGTTATATTACAATGAAAATACCAAAAAATTACAGTATTCTGAAGCAGTATCTCACAATACCGACAGCAACAATTACTGACAAGTGACAATGCAGTGCACAATGCAACAATTACACACCTTAAAAAGCACAAATCTTCTTCTTCTTCTTTGCGTTCACTAAAAAAAAAAGCACTGTAAATAAGTGAATGTGTGAGAGGGGTGGGGGTTTAGGCTAAGAATGGTTGAACCAGAGATCCTAGGCTAACTTACACTGTCTAGTTTAACTTAGTGTTGTGGAACTGTGAACTGTAGATAGACGGCAACCCACATTTTTTCTCAGATGCCTGAAAATGACACCGACTTGGCCCATCCTTCTGTGGCTTGCAGGCTCAATCTTCAGTCGTAGCCGCCCTTGTCTATATTGCCTCCCATTAAATTGCAATGTAACAGAGCCCAGAGAACACTAAAAGGATACTGGTATAACTACACACACCTTTTCTTTTGTGTTGGAAGAAAGTTCATGCTTTCTGGAATTTGTAAATGGATGTTTTATCCACACAACGTTTGGATTTAGAAAGCATTTCTTTTCAAACTTGGCTTTCCATTCAATGCTATGAAACCCTGGCCTTGATGGGTGATAGTGATATAGAGAGTCTATAGATCCAGATCTAAGATTAAGCTCAGAGAAATGTGTTTCATTTTGCGTTATTATGGCGACCCAACTCAAAAGTCTTTGCTGCAGCTTTAGACATAGATCTAGATGTAGATGTAGATAGCGTTTGATTGACATAGCATTGTTTTACAAAAAGTTTATATATGGCAGAATGTCAATAAATTGAATGGTGCAGATCTAGATATATAGCTTTAAACCCAAACCTTTCATCACCATACCAATAAAATTTAGATTCTAAATTTCTAGAACCCAAGAAACCTGGATCAGAAGTTATGACATGCTAGATCTAGCCTAACTAGATCTAGATCTAGATCTAGATTGGAAAGTCTTCCATATAGATCTAGGTACACTAGATCTCTAGATGCACAGAATAAGGGTACCGAGTAAGGTCACTAAAAGACTAAAAGGTGCTAAAGCGAACACTACAATTCTGAGAAAGAGATTAAGAAGTGAGAACTTAAATTTATCGAGGCCTAAATTTATAGTGATGACTGATAGATAAGGCAACCGCTAAATCGCTGATGAGAATAATGTAAGTTGAAAATATTTTTACGATTCCGTAAGGCCTGTTAATTTTAGATCAAGACTCTAGATCTAGACTAGTGCCGCGCCACATAGGGCTAGATCCAGACATAGGCCACCATGGCACTCCATGAACTGCCTAACGACCTTCGGGGTCGGACCTTGCTACAATGAGGTCAATCACGTGGATATGTTTACATTGATCTACCTCGGTGTTGTCACTTAAAGCAGATCCCATGGAAGCATCAGAGTTGTCTGTGGAAGAAGTTGAAGAAGATTTGAAAAGAAAGCTAGGCACACACATACACACAAAGAAATAGAAGTTATTTTGCACAGCTGCGAAACAACAAAACATTGGATATGTCGTGAAAAGTTGGTGGTGCTTTAATTAAAAAAAAATTTTTAATCAATGTCAGTCTGATGGTCAAACTTAAATCCTCGGCATATAAAAATAACACATAGAAATCAATAATAATTAATAATCTATATTTAGTTATAATACAGAAACTACATGCTTACCACTATCATATTCATATCCATCAAAAATCGCATACTGCGAGTGCGATTGTTCGAAGTGACGCATCTTGACCTGTGGTTAGATAGGCCTAGTATGGTAGGCCTAGTACAAGCATACAGTGAAAAATTATGAAAAATAAAATTTAAAAATAAACAGCGTTGTAAAAGGCCTATTGTTTCATATGGTACTACTAGTAGTAATAGGTATCGAAGTTTCAGATTTTAACAGTTTGCATGAATTTATACAGTTTGGCTGCCCTGACCCATGTACAGCCCACAAACTTAGCCGTGGTTCCATTGGCTGAGCGGAAAGTAAGAGCAAGGGTTATGAGCGGGTCAGCATTGTCAACAAATTAAAGTCGGTGAGCGAGTGACCGTCCGAGGACGCCTTATAGGATCTCATAGGGGAACCTCGGAGACGTTAAACCCGGAGAAAGGGAGCTCTCTCTCTCTCTCTCCGTCTTTCTCTGTCTCTCTCCCCTCTCTCTCTCTGTCTCTGTCTTTCTCTGTCTGTCTGTCTGTCTGTCTGTCTGTCTGTCTCTCTCTCTCTCTCTCTCTCTCTCTCTCTCTCTCTCTCTCTCCCTCGAACCTTCGAGGACACCGCAGATTGGTTGCCTCGGAATCGTTTGCCCACATAATTATGAAGAGAGATCTGGAAAAGCGGCTGATATTATTTTTTCTGCCTAATTAAGTAGGCACTATTATTATTTTTTCACATTGGCTTATCTGGTTCATTAATTGCATGTAGCTAGTGTGTTATGAAACAACCAGCAGGTTTATACATGTATGTAGTTATCGGCAGCTGCTTCTTCTTAAGAATTTTTGTTATGCAAAATATTGTTTCATAATCATTGAACATGTACGGTTAAGGCCACAAACAAACTGCGCGTTTGTTTATGCAGTTGCGTGCCAATTTTAGTGTTAGTCTGAAAAGAAAAACAAAACAACTCTTAATCACTTTGAAACTCGAACTTCGAAGTTGGTCAAGTGAAAGTTCTTGTCATTTCGAAGAGACCTTCGTCCTCCAAATAAATTATAAACTTTCTTTTTAGAAACATGATAAAGGCATCATCATAAGTATTTTAAAAAAGCAACAAAAAACATTTATCATCTGAACTCTAAAAATACATGTACAATGTACATTATTTCAAGACAATTCTAATATACGGGAAACATGACTGTATTCATTTAATTATCTAAACTGACAGCCTTTTTGTTTGTATATTAGCTATTCTATCTCTCATCTCTCTCTCTCTCTCTCTCTCTCTCTCTCTCTCTCTCTCTCTCTCTCTCTCTCTCTTGCGTGCGCGCGCGCGTGTGTGTTTCTCTCTCGCTTAACGTGGAAACACAGTGGATGTCGCACCATCTCGCCCAAGCTTCCCTTTTTTGCAGCGAGAATTTATTTCATATGAAAAGTAAACAGAGTAGACGCCTAAAAAAAGGCCGCCTCTTTTGTCGCCTCGCCTCATGGTGCTAGATCTAAGCGCTGCGCTTAGATCTGGCGTCAAAAGGTGCGTGGTCGCCTGAAAGTTGATCGGAAACGAAGTAGACCCGTATTTTGAGCTGGACATAGATCAGTAACTAGTGATCGTAGCGAAAATCTGAAATCAGATTCGTAATCAGCGATCCAAAATTAACAATGTCGACGCGTAGAGATGCTGAAAAAAAGTACCGGTATAATTAAACAACTTCATAAGAAATGGTTTTTGTGGGTTCTTTGTTGCTTCTGTTTGTTTGCTTGAGCTACTACTGTTTCTATTGTTCTTTAGAACTACATTAAAATGATTTCAATAAATAGAGGTCCTAGGGAGGCTCGTTCAGCGTTGGGCGTGTGGTGGTCCTGCGGTAGAACATGGAAATAGGAAAGACAAAGAAGGAGAGGATAAAGAACGATTAACATAAAACCTCAGGCATATAGAGCACTATAGAGAAAGAGAGGAGGAAGGAAGATAAAGAGAAAAAGAATGATTAATGGAAAAACAGAGGAGACAGACAACGGAAACCTAAGGGTAAGAGAGAAAGAGAGAGAGAGAGAGAGAGAGAGAGAGAGAGAGAGAGAGAGAGAGAGAGAGAGAGAGAATGGGGGATAGAGTGAGTTGTTGTTGAGTTGGTTTAACGTCCAATATAAGAAATAGGCTAAATCGTGGACGGGCGCCAAAACTGACGTCTGACAATTTATGTGATGCATATGACTAATGTCTCAGACGATCACATTTAACTGACACCGACCCCACCAGTATGGAGCGCAATCGCCAAGACTCGAATCTCGACCTTTTGCGACGGAAGCCGATGTTCTACCCCAGCATAATTATGACCAGCAAGAGCTAATTAAAGAGAAACTAACCAGTGTTCACTGAGGGAATAAAGGAAGAGAATCGCCCCACCCAAGCCAATGCTCGATACCCTGTACCCAAGAAGAAACATGATTGGCCAGCAGCCCGTGTCTATCTGCTTTGTTAATAGCAGCAAGACCGCAGGAATGAGGAATAGGTACAGCCCTGTGGGGTACCTTATGAAGGCCACCAGTAGCCTATATAACCACTTGCTATGTTTTGCACAAACATTTGTACTTAGTCTTTAAATCAGTTCTGATCCTTTCTGATAGATCAATATTAATGTTTAATAACATGTATAATAATACATGTAACAATTATTTGTGTACAATTTTGACACCCTATAATATTATGTCTACTCAATTTTTATGTATATGATTTCTGTGTCTTAAACGCTTCTACATGACTTTATTTATATTAACACTTTAATGATTGTGTTTAAAATATTGTAAAGTGCTTTGAGCTTTGCAAAGGGAAAGAGCTCAAGAAATAAAGGTTTTACATCTTCCTGATGTAATAGCAATGCATGAAATCACCATTTTTTATTAAAGTATAAACCACCTTCATCCCCAATTAATCCAGTAAACAAAACTGGTCAAATTGCAAGTCGAAAAAATGCATAATAAACAATTTCATAAGAAATGGTTTTTGTGGGTTGTTTGTTGCTTTTGTTTGTTTGACTTTGAGCTACTAGTACTACTGTTTCTTTTGTTCTTTAAAACTACATGTACATTAAAAATGATTTCCATAAATAGAGGTCCTAGGTCAGCAGCTGCATGACTCGCTCGGCGTTGGGCGTGTCATGGTCCTGCGGTAGAACATTAGCTTCCGACGCAAACGGTCCGGGTTCGAGTCCTGGCGATTGTGCTCCCTACTGGTTGGGTCGGTGCGGCTCAGACAGGAGCCATGGCATCCCCGCCCTGCCTCGTGTGTAGCAGCGCATACAATTGTCAGACGTTACTCTTGGCGCCCGTCCACAATATAGCCTATATAGTGCTGATGTTGGACGTTAAACTAACTCAACAACAACAACTCGCTCAGCGTTGGGTTCAGGTTCGGACCCAGTAGAGTCGTCTATTTCTTTTTGAGTACAGCCATTTTAGTATCATCCACTGAAGTATTTCTTCATTCACATCCATCTCCTATAAGTAGTATAAGTATAACTGAAACAAATAAAATGAGACGATGCTTCTACTTAGTTCTAGGCAATACATGTAATAACACACACTGGGAATTTTTATTGTCACGTGATTTTGTCGCTCAGTTGATAGACGTTTGGAGGGAAGGTGCGACCATCACTCTGTTTCTACCAACTCGCCCTTTTTTCCGCGCAGTTTTATGTCGCCGATTTGTAGGGAAGGTGCGACCTCCACTGTGTTTCCACCTTTACACACATAATGTGGTGTATCAGTGTTGTGAGAAGTGAACGTTGGGTTTTCCGAGAATCGTAACGGTTGATGCAGTTTAGATTAGTGAACGGATATGAGTGGGATTGTGGGTTAAGTTGTTAATTGCGGATTTTCGAATAGTCTTGTAGTATCTTTAACTAGAATGGACATAGCAAATGTTTACTTCGAAACACATGATCTGTATTCAAAAACATCCATACTGCTATTGGAGCATTAGGACTATTTGCTATATATATAGCCATTGACAGAACGTGGTCTCTAATGTGGTACCCTGTTTGTTTTTTAGAATAAATGCCATCTTGTCGTAAATAATCGTCCCATGGTGTATTTTTCCTATTAAGTAGTAGTTTGAGAGATAGTATAAATAATGTGAATGCAATTCTTTCCTTCAAAAAGATGCAATTGCCATATGAAGTTGGTGGGGCCTACAATTTTCCAATGTGAAAATGTGAGTGAAAAGCATACATGCTAAATCTACTTTTATTTTTTTTTTATTTTAAAGGACTACGGGTGGAAAAATATTAATGGCCACGAATCTGTTGAGGGTGGGGTGGTAATTGAGCACAAAGCCACAGCTAGTACATGTACATGTACTATGCAATTAGGTCTAAAAATTTCGACAACAAAGTGTGTAAGTTGTGTGTGATGCCTAATGTCTAAAATATAGGTTTTGAAAATGGTTCATGAAAATGTGGTTCTTCGTTCCTTTTCATGGAAGTTGGTTTGGTTTAATTTCGCCGCGTCCTCTAGATTCAAAATAACACCATCGATTCATGGCATGACGTCACGCTCGACTATGACGTCAGTTTTCCAGTACACTTTTTGTTTTGGATAACTCTAAGTTTTTTAGCAACTTGTAAGATCTTCCTCCTGCCTACTGTGTTCAGTTCTTTGGCAACAATGGCACCTGTTACTCAGAAAGCTAAGGAAAGCTATTCATGTCAGCCCGTTGACCATCATCACGCACGAGTGGACATGAAATCACCACCCGCAGCTCAAACATATTCATTTTCTATACAAATCAGTGACTTTATTTAAGTTTTGTGGTTGTATATAGAGGTCCAATCCATTATCTATCTGTAAGTTATAAAATGGCGTCACTGAAGGAAAAGTATGAAGATTTAGAGGTTTCCGTCTTTGAAGTGTTAGGAAAAGATACTATGTCTTGCACCACGCATGACTCAATACATAATTTAACTCCAGTTTTGAATTTAAGCTTTGCAATTTTGTCAACTTTTACATGTGTTGCAAAGAAAATAGATTTATATAAGATAGAAATATATTGAACTTGGTTAAACATTGTTTCTTTGTTTTAGTACTGTCAGTCGCGTGTCTCGATAGCATGCGACATCGAATTGATGCCATGTCTGTTTTCACACTAACTTGTTACGGCAACCTTTCTTAAATAAGTTTTAAGCACTTTAGGGTTGATAAAGTTTTAAAAATCGGTAATGGACAGAAACTTAAAAAAATGTAGGGGTCTAGGTCTAGATTTCATCCATCTATAATTTGAATTATTAAGTGTGATAAAAAAATTAATCAGACATTAAACTGTGTGAAAAGTTCATGTCTCGAATAAGACTTGACTTACTTTTTTATTCAATTATATGAGTCGAAATTGGTAAATAATGGCTTCTTGTACTAACTACGGCCTAAAAATGATATTTTTCAACTTATGATTTGTAGGTCTTTCCTTAATAAGACATTATTTATTTTAACGAGTTGTGTGTGACGTTTTGTAATCAGACATTAGTAGACCATTTCTTTCAACACCCTCAGCCTGCAACCTGAAAATATGGAGTTAAAGACAGCAAATATTATAACACTTAACAGAGGGCCGTATGTTTATATCCTGCAAATGCAATACCAATAAAGGAGTACTTTAGAAAAAAATGTACATCTAGATCTAGCTGTTGCACGAACTACTTGTGAAGAAAATCGAGGAGACATTTAAACCTATAGGTTTGTTGTTAAAAATGTCTTCAACCATGCTTGACTTTATTTTTCAATTTAGAATTAAGACTCAAGCGGAGAAAGACAAAATCACATGGAATTGGAAATAGCAGAAAGAGCATCCATGACAGGTGAACAAAAGGAGATTAAAAGGGAAAAATACAAAGAACGTTCCAAGCTATACAGATGAAAAGACTGCTAAAAAAAGCCATAGAGATTTAATCATCCGTTTATTTGAATGGAAAGATGTAAATGAGGGCGTGGCGGAGTCTCTCTGTCAGATTAATTGTGTCTTAATTATGATGTACCTACCACACCTAGCTGTAAAACCATTGCTGTATTCACCAGAAAGCGGATGAGTCTTGTATTTATACATTCTTTTTTTTTTTACTTCTCCAGTTGTTTCAGTATGATATTGTATATTTATAATTATTTTATGAGCGTTTAGTTTTTTTTTAGTTCCTACACATTTTGAACCTGAAGGTTTTAAACCTATTGCTCAGATATTTAAGATCTTTTTAAAACTATCATAATTAATCTCATGATCCATCGTTTACAGCCTCTTTTATAATATCTACTGTAAATATACATGTAATTCTATATTGAGACTGCAGTCGAATATTTACATCGATTAAGATCTTTTTCTATAGATCTTTGCCTGTTCTTTATTTCACTTTAAGCCCACAAAAACCTATAAAAATAAGTTATTTTTTATTTTAAAAATGTGGTAACATTTATAATAGGCCTACAGTCTCATTCATTTTTTATGTGGTTCCTCACATTTGACTTAAGTTTTGTAGATTTGTTTTATTTTTTAAACTACTACGAGTTCTTTAGCATGAATCATAAGTTATTGGGCTATATTCATTACAAATATTTTAAAAATGTGTTTATTAAAATAATTTGAAAATTATACTATTTTTGTGGCCAATCCCATATCATTGACACCACATCATGCATGACTTATGTTGTGTCGTTGGCATCGTTTATTTACTTTTTTTCTTCATCTTGACGATTCATTAAAAGGTTGCTTGCATGTGGTGGCAATGACCAAAATTAACACGGTGTCTGTTCAGTTTCTCAGTTTGTGTCAGATTTGAAAGAAATAGGTATATGTCAAGTGTGACAGTGGACATTAAAAGTTTTACAGGTTTATCCATTATATCAATATAAAATCATAATAGTACTGCATTTGAGAAGTGTATACAACACATTTGCTATTCAAGCAATTATTGTTGGTTTATTACAGTAAATTAATAAATTTTTCTGATCAACTTTCATGTCCCACATCACATTCAACATAATGAGATTGATGCATTGACATTGAAATTCCTTGCAAACCTGTCAGTGGATTATCTTCTCACTGCCTGTGAAGAGGTAATGGACCTTTTTCAACACGTTCAAAACGAAAATATGCCTTTTGAAATTTCATGCCCATGGTCACGTATTACTCTTCACCTTTTGTCAATTATAATTATATATTACAGGAGTGATTATATCAGAGACATCTGAAAGCTTTGGCTTCTCAGATTATTTTGTGGGCAACCCATACCATAACACGCCTTTTTTTGCGCAACGAAAGATAGACAAGACTTTCCCTATAAAAATGGATATATAGTATCTTAGTAGGATTAGAAATAGAATTTACTGAACATGAGAAGTAAAACCGACAAATAGAAAAATCATGGCTTTGACATCAAAGCATGGCTGGATCTTAGCTTTCCTGTATAATCCTAATTACACGGAATGGGCCACCAACTGAGTATCGAACCTCGAAACTTTACCAACTGTTACCTAACGCTCTCAAAGACAGGGTATTGAAAAAACAACAACAACAAAAAAACAAAAACAAACGAAAATAACAAAAAACAAACCAACCAAAAAACAACTGAGTTTCAATAATATTGTTTGTCTTTCTGTGATTACCATGCATATAGCAAGATACCAATTGTAATTTTTTTTAAAAACTAAAATCTGAAGGTGTATAATATATATAATGGCTTAACTAGGCAATAGCTGTTAATAATTTTGAGATTGTTTCAAATTAAAGGTTAAATTGAGAAATCTGCACAGAATGATTGTCTGCTATGCCTGGCGCATAACCTTAGATGGTCAAGTCATTGAGTCTCCTCGAGACGTCTTTTTTAACCACGGATATGGAACAAGTTTGTTTATATTTGTTGTTTTACGTTCTTTCTCAAATTAGGTTTACTCCATTAAGTACATTCGCGATTTGCATCATTATTTTTAAACAATGAAAAAGTCACGTACTGACTGAAGGGTTTTGTTTTTAGAACAACAAGAAACACAGAAAAGACTTACAACTCAGTTCCACAAAGAGACTATCGTGTACAAGCAATAATCAATTACTACTACTACTACTACTACTACTACTACTGCTGCTGCTGCTGCTGCTGCCGATGCTGCTACTAGTACTACTACGCGCATACAACTTTGCGCGCACCGATAGGTTGACAATGAAAACATAAGGACAACTTTTTAATCTCTAAATCATTGATTCGAAGAAATATTATCTTGTCATAATTAATTAAATTAAGGATAAAAAAAACACCCCCCCCCCAGCAACAACAACATCAGATTTACGAATCGTACTTTTAATAGCGCCAAGTTGATGGATTAATTGTCCTAAAAGCAGTCAAGGCTATCGAATTGGAAAATGGGGGTCAATGTGACCGCGAAAGGTGTACAATAAGGTCACAACCTTTACCACCAGTCCTCGGGTGCGTAGCGATCAGCTGAGTGATAGTGTAAATAGAGACTAGAGATTTAGTGAGATGTTTCACGAAAGATATTACAGAGCTTTTGATACGGGGAGATAGCGTGACGACTACTCACTCTATTTCTTTCAGGCGGTTAGAAAAATGTTCAGTTTTCACTAACGTTTAAGGAAGGAACCAAGCGTTTAAGAGATAATTATACGCAAACTCGCTGTGAATGTTGTCGTTACTGTGCTGATGTGCCGTAAAAAAACCACTCGCCGTAAAACATCACACTATTTCATTCTCTGGTGTAAACATTCGTCACTGCTTTTCGTACAGGAGACTAATTTGCAGAACATTATTCTATCCTCTCAATTCTCCTGAAGGTCTGGAACACTAACAATTTTAACCAGACCAATGGTATAGATTATAAATGCCACTATTTACCCCTTAAAATATCACTTCATGAATCTTTACAACAAAACAGCTTCTTCATAAAAGGAAAACATCCAGTAGGAAGGGTATTGTTCAAACGAATATATACAACACGTTTTTGATTTTTATAAAAACGCTTAAAAGACTGTGAAGGTTTGTTTTCTTCTCTTGTCTTTGCATATGTTTTCTATATGTAAACTTCTGTTCGGGTATTTTTAATAATAAGTCACGGTCGGTGAAAAAGTAAATTCGTCCATGAACTGTTTATTGTATTGACGGGCAGTTGCATTGATTTGAGCAGGCAAAATTTTTTCTTTTAAAAAATAACCAAGCATTCTCTTTCTAACGACATGGTGCATTGTGCGCTTTAAACTTTACGCGCTGTTAAAAAAAAAAATCGATTTGAACCGCAGAATGCTCCGTACACATATATGTACAATTTGTACTAGGTTGTATTAAATTGATTCGTTTCTGCCCGAAGCTCCGCATTTTTAGACTTACGCCCTGAATCGCACATTTTTGTAGAATGTTGTGTCCCTCCTCTAAAAAGTCTTTACCATGTAAATTTTGGGCTAAGCTCCATTGTAATAAGAGAACGCCTTTTTCGGTAAATTCGTTAATGTGCATTGTAATGTACACGCCCCCACTCCCTCCTCCGTTGACCTCCTTCCATGGCGGCCGGTCATGATAAGAAACTCAATAACCACAAGCACTGTATACAAACTGTCCTTGAACTGACCCTGGGCTGTACCAGTACCAACCGTCCCCAGCTGTTGCTGGCCTCAGAGGCTGGAGACCACGAGAGTAGAACGTGGTCACCAGCTGATTGTACGAGTTTCTCAGCTGATTGCACGAGTTTTGAGTTCTTGACCATACTTAACAGTTCACTGTCTAGTTAATATCTAGACACTCTAACCACTCCCATCTTCTTATGAACATTACTTTTTGAAACTAGGTCTAAAGGCCCCTGCGGAGGGCCACCGAATATATTTCGGCGTATAGGTGACATAATTTTTATGTCGCGGAACATACCGTACACAAAGCCGCGCGTTTTCTGTGGTGTTTGATCGCCAATAAGGAAAAAAACAAACAGCCACCAAACCACTCTCTCTTCGCAAACACATGCACACATTCATACACACAAGCAGTGGCGTCGTCTGATCCGGGGCTTAAGGGCTTCAGACCACCACGCTGAGAATTGTATAAATTAAATTAAAATTAAAATAGTTTGTAAACAATTGGCCTCTTCTCTCTCCTTCTCCCTCTCTGACCCGCACTCTGTCCCTCCTTACGTATTTTCTCCACATCTTTCCTCAAACAATACTTTGAACAACATCATTATATAGTTTAAATAATTTAACGATGCAGAAACTTGCAAAGAGCAACAAAAAGTCATGAATTATTTTTTAAATAACCATTTCAGAAGATTCACCCCCCCCCCCCTTCTTTTGTAACTTTCGAATATCAGCTGGTGGCCCTGTCTACATATGACATTTTTCATAAAACCATCAGACGTGAATCAATCAAATATTGAATCAAACGGGACCCTGAAGCCAAATCGTTCAATGGTTGAATCCAATAAAACGTTATGAGGACAATCTGTTTTGTTCTGTTTGAAGCCTCATAACATCCCTAAATTAATGTCATTTTGGGTAAGGGAAACCAACGAGAGCTTTTCTTATCCATGTCAGTAACAATACACTGCAACCTAGTATTGGAGTTCAGAACTTCGCAGTTTGCTAGTTCAATTCATCTTTTACACCATCAAACGGCAATATAAATAATTACGTTTTTATAATGATTGAGTTTTTGCTTTAGCAATGGACATTCAACAGGTAAAACTATTATACATAGTACAGCCGCAAAAGAAAATATGAAAAAATATTCATTTCGAGTTCTTACTGAAATGAAAAAACGCTTTTAAAAATGCAGCCCTTTTCGCAAAATAGCTTATCATCCCATACAAAAAGTTCCCTCTCACAATTTACATACAGCGGAAAAGTTGCAATGGTTTTAATCATCTTAATCTCAGTCACATGTTGATTACATAAATTAATTCATAAATTATCATAACGATCATATCATTAATTGAAAGTAGATTGTGTAAAACAAATGAAGTTAACATTAATTACAACCGCAGGCTTTTCCCCCAACCACACCGACATACCCATGGAATAAAACATTAAGACACAAGATAGGTCAGTCGCTAGTCCTTTTTACTAAAATGCAGGAAGTTCGACCTTTAATCTTAACAGGTACCTTAGTTTCCTCACAGAATTCTTAGGAAAACCAAGTGGAAAAAAAATAATTGAAGGGAGAAAGCGAACCTCTCTACTACTTTCTAATGTCGCAAGTTATTACGGAATATCCAACATGGCGACGGAACCGCAGTGTGGGTTACACGGCACTTAGCGGGTTACAACATACTGACATCGACCCAACCATCAACTGATCAAGGGAAAAAACAACAAATAAAAACAACAACAACAACAGCAACAACAACAACAACAACAACAACAACAACAACAACAGTCGGAGCGGGGATCGAATCTAAAAGCCACACACTGTCAATTTATTCCACCTCATCCCCACAACCAACAGACAAAAAAGAAGATATAAATTCTACTTCATAAAACTTACCTCCATACTTAACACCAAATAAAGCATATTTGATGTCGACATCGAAAAATCCATCATGGACAGATCTGATATCGATGTTGTCCTTTCGAGGTTGTTTTTTGCTGTGTGCAACAGTTGTAAACATCTTGGGCGAGATTGATAACGTGAAGCCTTCGAGTTTGACCGGTATGGGTCTTTGACGCGAATGAACAAATGTATTCCCTCTTCTTGTTCGATATCGCTTTGTAATTTTGAATATTGTCAAGAGAATAAAATATAGCAATTTCGTTTCCTCAATGGATTTTGCAATGGTGGATTCTCTGATGTGTAAATTATTTTACACGCGTAACTTTTTTGAATACGCCTGCTATGAGCTAAAAAACCAACACAATCCCTCTGTACCTTCTCCTACTGCCATATCACGAATTTTTCTCGTCATTGACACGATCAGATTTTGACACTCTAAAAACTGGAACTACCAGGTGAGGTGCATAGACATCGCTTAACTTATCCGCGTAGCCATGGAGTGACTTTCGTTGATACACTGTACGGCCCTAATTTAAACGTTTGTCAGCTCTCTGTAGATGTGACCGCGGGCACACGGATATGGAGAGCATTGCATTAATATATGTCATGTTATCTATGACTCCTCTTTTTAAGAAATCTTTCTCATTAGTGTTCGGCTTTTTGTTAAATTTCAAATTTACCCTGCTTTTTTCCCTTTGAGGTATCAGTGGCTCATTCCATATTGTTCATGACTGAGTAACATGCTGTGCGTGTTTTGAATATCAACGGTCATCCCTAATCCCCATTTCCATGTAGGATTCTACTTAAAGGGATGTAAAAGTGACACTATTAAAAACTATTACTATTATATGTGCAAAGTGGCTCCGTCACTAATCTGTACCGGGGTTCAGTTCCACCGTAGAAAAGAAAAGACTAAAATAAGGGGTTCAACCATAATAAGTAAAAGGCCCATTATTCAAAAGATCTAAATCAAATGCAGCTTAGTAAAACCGAATTCAATTCAATTATTTGTTTCGACAACGTCCAACACTTTGCCTGAAATGTGGTGAAAACTGAAACATTATTCAATAACCGAGGTTTGGCAGCCAATCTGATGTCGCAAATTAATTTACGACCATCGTATTTTTTTTCTTCACATGTTTACAGTCTCCATTTGTGATTTATGACACACTAGGTGGTGTCACCCGTTCGATGAACGGAGTGTCCCAGAAAGTTAACCCTGGTATTAACAGATTATCATTCTCTCGCTGTCTTTCTTCCCCTATCCCTCTCCTCTCTCTATCTCACTCTCTCTCTCTCTTTCTGACTCTCTTTCTCTCTCCCTTTCTCACCCTCTCTAAACCTCTCTACCTCTGCTTTTCTCACTCACTCTCTCTTCCGACGCAAAAGGTCCGGGTTCGAGCCCTGGCGATTGCACTCCCTACTGCTTGGGTTGTTGTCACTTTAATGTGATCGGCTGAGACAGGAGTCATGGTATCCCACCCTGTCTCGTGTGTGGCAGCACATAAAATTGTCAGACTTCAATCTTGGGGTCCGTCCATAATATAGCTTATATAGTGCTGATGTTGGACGTTAAATCAACTCACGCGTCCAAATTATCGGCTAATGGTTCTGTCTCGGTACAAAATAAATTAAACAAAAAAAAAAATAATAATAAAAAAATTACACCCTGCACAGTGAGCTAACCGACAGTCCGGCAACTGTGGGCTACTTTGACGCCATGAGTTTGGACGACGCAGTCGTGGTCTGTGCTCTTATGATTGCACTAAAACAAAAGATAAGGAGAAAGCGGTTGAAGTCCACTCTTTGACCAGTCAACGATTTCTAAAAGTTTGCCATACTACGTGAAGATTTGAGAGCCTACCCTCCAAAGTTTTAAAAATATTATCCTACGAGCTCGGATACATGTAGTTTTATCTGTTTCACCAACTTCAATCAAATCTTTCTTTTTCTTTTCTCTGCCGGCACGCTAGATTTATTGATGTAAAAACCGATAATACTTTTAATAGGTTATTTTTTTTTTAGACCGATTAGGATCTCTATCCGTTTTGTTTCTTCGGCCACTGAATCAATTGTATTGTGTGTACCGGTACTGCAGTCTATTGTGCTAAGTGTATGAAAAAAATAGGGAGAGGCAGGATCGCGACATGCCCGTAGACTGTTTGATTACAGTGCGCGCCTTTGTTTGAAACACAAGATTTGAGTGATAGTTGCGTCGCCCAAAAGTTATGACAAAATGCAAAATTTTCGACCGACAAAGCCCCAAGTTGTCTGGGCGCGCGGTTAAAATATATATATATTTCATTGATTACATTTCTGCAACCAAATAAATTGCGCAACGAAAATAACTATGTGCGTGCTTACTTTAGTCTAAGTCAAATCTAACCGCTCTTTGAACGCTTCCTTGCATCCTTGTTCTCTTCTCTTTTTGGAGTCAACACCATTTCCCTTAAGCGCCCACTTAACAGGTTACACTCAGCCCCACCCCCTTTTTTTTTCCTTCGCCGACTCCTCACAACTCACGTGTGGACACTTCCTAGTCACGAGGACACCAAGCTAGGCCAAGCGTGGGGCGTCATTTACTGTAATAAAATATTCGGTCCTGGTATGCACACCCATGCAAACACAGTTGCCGGTCGAAGCACTTGATACCAGAATCAAGGTCGACGGTCAGCGGCGGACCGCTTTCGCATGTACAGGCTATCTGGGTCAATGCATGCCCAGTGGTTACGTGCATGCCTGCATTTTCAATAATTAAAAAAAAAATTCGCTTATTTCATAAATCATTTTTATTGTGACCTTCTTTCATAAAAATATAAAACTTACTATACTACTTGGGTCTACACTTATAAAGGTATTCTAGAGAAAATTGTGTTTAAAGTTTTGAATCGAGAGGCTGCCGGAAAAAAATGGCGGGCTCCCTACATAGACCAAAACATAATTATTAAAATTTACCTCAGTGTCACAATGCACAGGTTGTCGGATGACATCTCAAGCTGTTGTCCATCGGCCGACATCCTATGTGTCTCGAGAGTTGAAAAGCCACTCAAACGACATAGTTGCCTAATGGCTGGGACGGAGAATGAGTTGGTATGTTCACGCACATTCGCCTTTATAACTTTCTTGAAGTTTCATCATGAAGGGTGGGAAGTTGCGCTGTCTGCAAAGCGACAGAACAAACGAGTTAGAGATCCGAGGTCCAAATCTCAGCTGACGTGTAACCCTGCACGATTCATAAAAAGCTGGAGCTGGAGACTCGAATTTTGGTTTGATTTCTTGACCGAAATCTGGTGTGGCCCTATAGGATTCTTCTTAGTGTTTTATTACAAGTTATTTAATGCAATAATTATATTATAAGTTTCAAAACTGTCGGTAATTAATCCTTTTCTCACCCCAAACCCTAATAGTTTAAAAAACAACAACACTCAAGACTCATTGCGCTTTCCATTTTCCATTCTTTACTATACGTGATCAAAATACTGCCTAACCCAAAGCGGGTTTTTCTATAATTTGAAACATGTATTTTTAATTAACTTTTAAAATTGACACTTACTGTGATCTCAAATTTCTGGATTTTTTCAACTTAAAAAAAGTACCATAAATATCAACATCCGATACATACATGCCTAAGCCTTGATAACATGACCTGGGTGACACATGCCAAATTGTGTACAAATGGGCACTTAAAAAAACACTAGATAAGTTTTTAGTACCAAAATAGCAAGTATTGAGAAACACGCTTTTGAAATTTTTGCAAAGTTTTTAGAACATAAAAGAGGCAGAAAATCCGTTTTTTCCAACCAGATTGTCCCTGGCTACTAAGCATGATCCCCTCCTTTTGCTTCTCTCTCTTTTCTGACTTTCTCCAAAGCCTTAGCTCGCGTGACTCTCCATTTTTTTTTCTTATCTTTGCAACTCAATGGTGCCTTTTAGTATGTAGGCTCCTTACCAGCCCCTACTACTGCATAGTTAATTTATATGCTGCAGCCATAACATACAATAAAGTGTATAAATTTTGCATTGTTACATGAGAAAGAGGGAAAGAGCAAATGACGAAAGAGAGAGCAGGGAATGAGAGGGAGTGAAATAGAGGCAGGAAGAGAGAGGGATGGGGGAGGGAAAGTAAGAGAGGAGGGAGGGGGCAGGAGCTTGAAAATGGCGGAGGGAGAGAGGGGTGGACTATGAAGGAGGAGAAGGAAGTGGAGTGTAAAGAAGGGAAGCTGAGTGGAAGGGAGGTTCATGGAGGAGGTAGAGAGAAAAGGAGGGAGAGAGGCGGGAACGGGAGAGGGAGGGGGGGGGGGGGGGGGGGACAGAGCGAGTGATAATAATAATAATAATAATAATAATAATAATAATAATAATAATAATCTTAGTGTGAACTGGTGAAATTATGATCGGCTTCTCCTCCATAACTACTCAAGTAATAATAATAATAATAATAATAATAATAATAATAATAATAATAATAATAATAATAACATTAATAATACATGTAGTAATAAATGTTTTGGTCGATTTTTGGTGTTGTCTTTGCACTGACGGTCAAAACAATTTCAGCCATAAAGCACTGATTTAATATTATTTGTCCATGTTTTAACCGAAAAAAACACAATTTTGTTTGTTCTTTCAATTATGTCTTTTATGTCCTCAGATAATACGCGAAACATATAATTATCTGACTGCCATCAGCATAAAAAAGATGTTTTAGACCAATCTAAGACAGTCATAATAATGTTAGAAAAAACTAGTAACAATTAACCGTTGTTTTGATAAATCCTCTCACGCGATAGAACAGTTGGAATGTTAATTAGTAAACATTTTAATTTAAGATCTGAACAGTACGCCAACACAAACATTATTTTTAATTGCTGGAATTATAATAGCTAAAACACAATGATAAGTATGCAGCCTTGCGACACTGTCAAGCCTATTGTCATCATTCAGCTGGTAAAACCATAACAGAAAAAGAAACAAAATCATTGCATACATGCCTGTGCCTGAATAAATGAAAAAAAAAAGAGAGAGAGAGATAGAGAGAGAGAGAGAGAGAGAGAGAGAGAGAGAGAGAGAGAGAAAGAGAGAGACAGAGAGAGGGCAAACGGAGAAAAACAAGAGAGAGACACAGAGAGAAAGAGCGAGAGAGAGAGAGAGAGGGGGGGGAGACATACAGACAAGGGCATGCAGGAGAGAGTGAGCGAGAGAGAAAGAGATTGAGAGAGACAGAAAGACAGAGAGAAAGAATGAGACAGAGTTATAAAGATAGAGAAAGGGTACAACAAAACAACATAAACGTAGAGTTAAAGATATTTGTAGTGGTAGAGTACACTTGATGAAGAGCAAAAAGTTACAAAGTACATTGTATAAATTCAAATACGCATAAAAAAATCACACAAAACAAACAAAGAAACCAACTAAAACAAAACAAAAAGCTTTGTTAAATTCCAAGATGGCTCTTGAATCAATATTTTCAACAATCTTATATCCGTAGGCTAAACAGATAGCCTACCGCATGATCAAGACATTGCAGTGTATATTGTATGATTTTAATTTTTAGGATAAATCTACATTGATACTGAACACTGAGTTTGAAGACTTAAATTAAAAACAACAACAAAACAAAACAACAACAAACAACAAAAAAACATCTTTATACTTATAATTATACCAATCTTTGATTATACTACATGTACGTTGTTTTGGTTTAATTTACATGTTTTTTTTTATTTATTATTATTTTGGAGTGGTCTGTTTACAATCTTATCATTATTAATTCTTTTATTTTTATTATTATTATGATCATTATTATTGTTGTTCTTCTTCTCCTCCTCCTCCTTCTTCTAATAATTAATAATATTAATAGTAGCCGAATAATAATAATAATAATAATAATAATAATAATAATAATAATAATAATAATAATCTTAGTGTGAACTGGTGAAATTATGATCGGCTTCTCCTCCATAACTACTCAAGGTACAAACTTGAAATTTAGATATTGGTACCTTGGAATTTTCTGAATGTTTTAGGCTGGTTCGTTTATTTTTCACGATGGCGCATAAAGCATTAATTAGATTTTAGAAATTGAAATTGTTTCGTCGATCAAGCAGCAATAGTTTTTTTTTTTTTTTTTTTTTATTTATTATATCTCAGTTAGCTAAACGAAAGTGAAGGCAGGCTAGGTTCAAATGGGTGCGGGGCTCTGCCAGTGATTATACTACCTGTATAATATTTCGATAGTTGATATTTCTTGGCGTTACCACAACCATAATTATTATTGCTTTCTTAAACCTATTTAATGTCAACACTATCCCTTATAGATCTATATATAATATGTTTTTTCTTTCCGTTTGACATGCTGACGTGCGGGGCTCTACCCGGTTTAACATAATACTGAATTCAAGATCTATCGAATGGGGATCTTTCGGGGTTTAAAAACATTCGAGCGCAGTTTAAATTATATCTGGATCTACCTCGACTATCACCGAAAATGTGATAAACATGGATCTAAAAGATAAATCAAATAACTATATCTAGACTTCTACTACTCATTTTGTTATTCTTTCCGTTCAACATGTTCACGTGCGGCGTTCTGCCCGGGTTATACTGAATTCCAGATCTATCGAATGGTGATCTTTCGGGGTTTAAAAACATTCGAACCCAATTTAAATGCTATATGGACCTACGTCGACTTTCATCGAAAAATGGGGGTAAAAATGGATCTAAAAGAAACGTTGTCTACAGTACAAAGAAATTCTGTAAATATCCTAGCGTGAGTTATCAAGACGATTGATATGCCCTTTTAAGTGATGCACCAATTTGTATCACATTTTAATTTGTTTAGCTTTTTTGGCTTTAAACTTCTATCTCTACAACTATGTTTTAACATTTTAGTTGCGCATAGTGTCCCAAAACCCAAGCTTTATCTCTATTAGTAATAAGTATAACCTTTAAAAAACATTTTATATCCGTAATATTTTTTAAGGAAATTAAAGTCTTTCGATGTCAACTACAAACAATATTGTCAAAATCTTTTATGTCTCCTGTATCCAAAGTTTAATATCTTTTGGACTTACATGTTTTGGAGGAAACCAATCAAAAGCCCACTCACAAAATAAGAAAGAAAGCCTCCCGAATTATTGGTTGTGAACTTACCCCTTTCAAAGACATGTATGTTTTGCAAGTAATAAATAAAGCTAAATCTATTACATCAGACTTAAACCATCCTCTTCACAGTGAATATCAAACAGCACAAAGAAGTAACAGACTAATATCAAAAAAGGTCAAGAACAGATAGATATAAAAACACATTTGTACCAGCATCCATTAGATTGCTGCAAAAGAGCTTTACCTAGAGCGAGGCGAACCTTGGTCTTCGGGTCGGGCACTTTGTGTTTGTATGCAGTGTTATGTGTATTCTTGTATATGCGTGAAGAGGTGTGTGTGTCTTTAAATAAGAATTATGTATGTTTGGCATTGTACAATTTCACTAATTTTACACGTGAACGTAAAACGCTCATTTTATTTTATCATTATTATTACTATCATCATCACTATTTTTATGTCACATGTACAACTGGTGTATTTATGTATGTACGACCAAGAAAAATCTCACTATGGGATAATAAAGGATTATCTTATCTTATCTTATCGTGTCCCAAAACTCGATCGAAGCTGGGCATCCCAGCTAGTAATAATAATAATAATAATAATAATAATAATAATAATAATAATAATAATAATAATAATGATAATAATAATTATAATAATAATAACAACTGTGGGGGGAGAGGGAGAGAGAGAGAGAGAGAGAGAGAGAGAGAGAGAGAGAGAGAGAGAGAGAGAGAGAGAGAGAGAGAGAGAGAGAGAGAGAGAGACGCAAAAAAGGGTTAAGAAGTCAGGAGAATAGCAGCAAAAACAGAGGGAGTGAAATCGGAGGAAATGCAGAAAACTTCCACTTTGCCACAGATGAGTAGCACCCTGCGTCGGACAAGTTTCTTATCTCGCACTTCTAAGTTCTATTTCAAGCCTATAATATAGGCCTACCGGTACATGATAAGGGAATTTGTAAAATTATTACATGCATTACTGACTCTGTTCAGAATCATTTCACATAGAAAATCCTCAGAAGGAACTATGGCAAGGTTAAGATATTGGGATTTTATTTATCCATTATCTGCTCCTAAGATCAGTGGTAAAGAGAGCATTAGAACTCTCTCCGCTTTATCAGTGAAATTACTCCTACACCCTGGAACACAACACTTTCATCCCACAGTGTGCTTTAATACTGGTTAAAATAACAAAGATTCCCAAGACTACATCTAATCTAGATCTAGATCTGTAGATATATAATACTTTACAAACTACACACATTACTGGTTCTAAATCGTAATCACAAGATATCAATAGATAACAGTTTCGATCATAATAATTGATTGCAATATAACATAGAAAGTGTTTCCGGTGCAAAAAGCTAGAACGAGTAACGGAGCGTGAAAGCAACAAGCTGAACAATGTACATAATGCATGATCTTCAAATCCAGCGCCTAGCAGGATAACAGCTAGACATCACATTTTGGCTAACACGACCAGTATGCCGGTTACTTAGGTCTGGAGGACCGAGTACAGAAGTGACGTCACACACTCAGTCGGAAGCATAGACATAATATAAATACCTGGTAGTTATATAATTCTATGGTCGGAAGTGAGCTGTTCTAGTCAGCTATGGTTTCACCCTTTCACCCGCGTGAGGAGGAAAGCTGGAAGAGGCCCTTCGCCAGATACGCTCCCTGCATTCCGCGAGTACCTCTTCTTGTTTTTGATGAGCATGGTTGCTGTGGTGCCATGAAAAAGGGGGAGGGACTGAAATTGGGTTTTGGCCTGACTCGGCGGAGTGGTCCTAGTCACTACAGGATATTAGTAAATTAGCTCTTTCGTGCCTAGGTTGAGTCGTGTCTTTAGGCAAGGTTCATCCACCAGACAGGTGAAAGATTAAAATATTTATCATTATACTTTGAACAAACCAATTTCCAACACAAGTCGCCAATGCTATTACATCTTCTGTACGGCAATCTTTATTGTTCATGGAGAATGACAAAAAACACAAATTTCCCAATTATTACAATCCTTAAATATTTTGCAACTAACATGTTTATTTACCAGTTATAACCGGGACATTTCTGTCCAGTGTCACAGAATTATTCAAAACATATAAAAAAAAAAAGCTAATTACATGTAATTAGAAACTATTAGGAGCACAAATAAATTTACATATTTCAATAATTCTATAAAAAAATTTGATACATTATAAACGTTGGACCAACATGACAAATCTCCTATTTCAAAATGTATCTAAAACTTAAACATAGCCTCTTCATTCAGAATGGTCAAGAAACGATCAGGCAACATAGTCCACAGAGAAACAAACCATTTGGTTGAACCTATGTAGTTGAAAATCACCACCATTACTTCTTTACTTTTTCCAAGTACAGTACCTCAATTTATGATCGATTTTGTTGTAAATATGAACTTAAATTAATTTTAGCTAACTTTAGAAAAAAAAAACAAAAAACAAAAAACTTTTTAAGATTCACTCACAGGCAGAAGCCATCATTAGTTCATATTTCTTTCAAACGGATTTTTAACAAATCACATTAAGGAAGCTTTTAAATCATTTCACATTTCTCTCAATTTCGATTCCAGTGTTCATTGCTCCATTTTTACATCTCACTATGCGAAACATAGGGAGTTAGAAACAATAATTTCGGAATTCACTGGTTTTTTTCTTTTTCATTGGAGAAGTTTTTAACGCCATAAAATGTTTTTTTGCTCAAAGAGAAAAATCTTTATTGAAAAGTCAAACAAACATGATTTGATGGAAAAAGACAACACACACACACACAAAACGACTCATCTTTAAAATGAATGTCTCAACCAATGAAATTTAGATCATTATAATATAAAACTAGTTTAAAGCTGAAGCAAAACTTATAAAAAAAAAACCAACAAGACTTACTCCGCTAAAATTAAAAACCAAAACATCCATGTATTTCAGTATTACCTTAGATAAAAATAAAAACATCTACACTTTCTAGACTTAAAGACACATACAAAAGGGCTCTAGACGGAAGTTGAAGTGATTACAACAGTACCATATTCTCCACAGAACAGAATAAGTATAATTATGTAGCACCTGGAAAAAACAATCAAACAGTGTGACTTTCGGCAATTCAATCTGGACTGGTAATTCAATTCAGTGAAACCGACAGTGACATTTTAACCTAAAAAGAAGAAAACTTTTTCAACGGTGACACCGAAATCCGTAGACAATTATATTTTAGAATTGTATGGCCGTATATTTCCAACAATTTTATAAAATAAAAATACACCTGACTCAAAGATATCTCTCTTTTTAACTCTCCAAGAGTCTCATGTAAATACAATGTAATTTGGTGAGAAACTCAATGAAAATGAATAAGATATGCTTTTATTTTCTGATGGCTAAAATTTCATTCATCAATCGACATATGCAAGACCTTTGAAGACAGACCTCAATTTAATTTTAACACACTATGTTTGCTTTTACATTTTATATGCAAATAAACTTAAACTAGTCACATTTAGCTTTTTACTCTAAATGAAAAATTCATGGTCTATATTTATTTAGCTTTAAGAAAATGTAGTGTTCTAGCTTTTCTTTGACCATAGATCAGTAATTTACACCTCATTCCTGTCTATCAAAGCATAAAAAAAAATTAATGAAGTTTAAATATTTTACAACTTCATCTAATCTTGTATAGATCCATTGGGCTGTGCCCACGCAAAGTTGTGATAAACTTGTGGCAAGGTTGCAACAAAAAATGGCAAAAGTATGATTTTAGCCTTTAAGAATCATTTAAAACAAAGCCGATGCAAACCAATCCACTTTTATATCTTTTGCTGACTAATACATTTGTGTCGTGATAAACACAAAATGTAACTTAAGTCATGACTAAACAGTTGCAAAAAGTATACAATCAAGATGAATGTAAATTTGTAATAAAAAGGAAAGGAGATATAGAGGAAGAGGGAGGGAGCGTGACAAGGCCAGGGGACAAAGGAAGAAAGTGAGGCTGAGAAAGAGAAAGAGTTGAGTTGAGTTGATTTAATGTCCAACATCAGCACTATATAGGCTATATTGTGGATGGGCCCCAAGACTGACGTCTGACAATTTTATGTGCTGCCACACACGAGACAGGATGGGAATACCATGACTACTGTCTCAGCTGATCACATTCAACTGACACTGACCCAACCATAGGGAGCGGAATTGCCAGGGCTGGAATCCAGATCTTTTACGTCGGACGCAGAAGTTCCACCACAGGGCCACAGAGCACCCCTATATTTCTGGCAGAATATTGCTATTAGTGGTTTAATCATATCAACCAATTAATTAGATATTACTACAAAATGGAAAACGATATAAACATTCAAAGAGAACAACAGACAGACAGGCAGAGACAGATAGAGACAAAAGCAAATAAAGAGATTCTATTTCTAACTAATCAAGGAGAACAAACTGAAAGTTTAGCTGTTTTTTTGTGTGTGCTAGTTAAGGCAGACAATAAATTATGAATTCGAATTGTAGAGTTTGTCTTTTATCCTCATGCAATGTAGCCGTCTCGATCATTGCCTTCCTTTAGAACTAATATCATGAATGTTGTTAACATCTCGCGTTTAGCATTGATGGCATAAGGAAAGAAATTTCTCTGTATGTGGGTTTGCTCAGGTTCTAAGTTGAATATTGGACCATTTCCAAGACTGACAGCATTAGTTGCTGCCATAAATAGACAGTGCAGTGACACCAGGATTCCAGCTCAGCTGATCACAAACCGAACACGATTGATCCTTTGCTAAACAAACCAGTAGTGGAAGAAATCCAATAGATTTCCCCTTTTGTGGGTTTGGAAATGGGCACCTCCCTTATTCAGAGCCTGGCACTCTATCACTTGTGCCAGTTCACTCCCTATGCTCTAGATTGTCCAATTTACATCACAAGCCCAGAATAAGATCCTTACTATACCATCAGATAACTAGAAATTAAATCTAAAACTTAAGTCTAGATCTAGATTCAACATGGCAAGATGCAGGTCTTAAGTCCCTAGTTTTTTTGGAGGTATCAGATTTCAATCAGCAATTTAAAAAATCAATGCCATTATAAATGGCCTCTTTTAAAGATCATAAATGTAGCAATCGAAAATTTTTATGAAACCAGTAGACACTGTACTCAACTGTTGCTAATGGCATTCTTATACCATTGAGGACCAAGGCAGGTCGAATTAATCTGAGATGGCAGAGTCAGATCTAGATGGGTTCCCAATATAAATCAGTTAGCGACTGTTAAGGGCCAAGACAAGGGTGTAAGATAATAACTAGACAAAGCCAACGGATGGACAAATTGCAAGCTGTGGAAACATGTTGTTGATATCAAGCCCATTCACTTAAAAGACGCATGAGAAATGATTGCCAGTCAAAGACGATATGTCTATGTTGCTAGTGTGTAGCTGCATAAGACCAGACTTCTTTGGAAAAATTAATAGTTTTGTTGAGTCCAATAAATGGCTGTGCTGACAATGCAAGATAGTTGAAAATAGCTTAAAACAATTTGGTCTACAAAGCATGTATTTTCACGTCCAAATCAATTATAATTATTATTTTTTAGCATTGAATGGACAGGCATATTGAGGAGCTCAAATACTAAGTAAATATGTATTACACATACTGTGTGGCAGCTGGGGAATCCCTTTTGCAGTTTTTTGGATGATTGATAAAGAAATAGGTGAAACTTCGCATACACAATTATTATAATCTACTATTTCTGACCCCCTCTCTATTCCCCTTCCTTTTCTCTCAAGCTACATAAAGCAAAAGAAATAGTAAGTAGTTAATGAAATAGAAACTCCACCAAATCTTCTTGCCTTTACAGTTCTTGAGGGAATACCTCTAAAAAGTCTAATGGTTTAAATAAATTTTCAGGTTAATTTTAATTTTGTTGTTTTGTTTTGTTGCTTTTGAACAGCCTAGGTTAAAAAAACAGCAATATATTTATCATAATGATGCTGCGTGCTTGTCTATGTCATCTCCAAGGAAGATTTGTAGTATGGTTGGGACAAAGATCGCATCTGATCACTGGACGGCTTGCACGGTTGGCTAGCAGTACGGGCCTCAGGCCAGCGCTTGTGGTAATGGTCTGTTTTGAGATGTTTTACTGTAACCAGACGACCTAAAACCGACAATGGAAAAAAAAATTTCTTTTATTCTTAGATATGTTTTAGTATCTAGATGCACACAATGTGCAATGCTGTGGAAAAAATTTTTTTTTCAGAACATTTGTACTTATGCAATGTTTGCTCTTTCTATCATGCTGCTAATATATCAATCCTGTGTGTGAAAGAAATATTTAACGACTAAAAAGGACTGTGTTTATAAAATAAGAATCTTTCTGAAGAATATATATTCTAGAGATAAGGAACTTCATTTACGTAAAAAAAAAAAATTCTGACCTAATAAAAAAAAAAAAAAATTTTTTTTTCTGGTACCGCCCATCAACAAAATAATTTTGTTCACATACATGGATCAAAGTAAGGAGAAAATGTATTTTTCAAAACCAACAAATCCTGAAACTCTACATAATCTTAGCAACTTAAAAAAAATGCAACTTTTGCATTAAAAAAAAAGGCAGGTGTCATTTATCTTCAACACCAGTTGTTTTGGAAGTAGAATGAGTGATATTGTGCCCATGATGTTCTAAGACAGTTAATACATTATACTAGTAGCAACGGTGAGTGCTTTATCTCTCTGAATAGTAAAAGCATAAAAATTGTGCGTAAAAAGGTTGGTTAGAAATAAAGGTTATATACAGTAGTTTAAAAGATCCAATTGTAGGCTTATCACAGGTGAATTTTATTATACATACCAATGCCCTTCAGGTACCTCAGGAGGACTAACTTAAGTAAATATGCTCTCTGGTGGCTTGGAAGCCAGGTTCAGATTTCTTTCCTGGTAAGAAAGCACAGTCAACCAGAATGTGACTAATTGACAATTGCAGGTTTGACGCTGCAGAGTCTCTTCACCTCTTAATGAGAAGACGTGAGTGCGATGAGAATGTCTAAGTCGAACTCAATCAAGTACCACCTGGTTTTGTCGTCTAGCCTGAGAGTGAGATTCTCCTACCCAGAGCCCTATTTTGCCAAACTGGTCTGCCATTCATTTCCTTCAATTCCAACATGGTTGAATATCCAGCAGAGAGCAATTTTCTTTTTCTGTAGTTCATGGATTTTTTCAATATTTAATATTTAAGATTTCGGAGTTTTCAAGTTGCCTCCCCCACCGCTTTCACCGGAGAAAATGAGTCAGAGAGGGTTAAAATTTTGTTCTTTTCTCGAGGTTGAGATAATGTCGAGTCCATGCACAGGGCCACTACCTCCGCAGTAAATATTGACACCTTCACACTCACCACGCAGCATTTATCTGCTGAGGAGCAGGCAGATCCGACACAGGTCTCATTTATTTAGACCTGTCAATGAAAAGCAGATAATGATTGGAATGATTTTCTATGATTTGTTCAAACTTTCTTCGGAGGAGTTTTGTCCTTCTTGAGAGCTGCCAGGTCAAGGATGCTTCCTGGTCTTTCCAGCGTCCAGGAGAAGATTTCAGAAAATTTGTCTTCTTCAAAGGGGTTAGTATCTCAGTCGATTTCAAGGAGCTGCTGAACACGAAGTCCAAAGAGGGGAATCACGATCGGTGATGACTGGAATTATTCTACAAAACTTGGGTGGAAAAACAGGGCAAGGTTTTAGATTGACTGCATATTGCAAGGATAGTTTGTCTCTTCTCTCTGACAAGGATGATTCCTCTGCAGCTACGTAAAGGCTTTCTACCGGGGTGGTACGAAAGGCTCTGAGACTAAGACGCAGCCCTTAGTGGTGTATATCGTCTAGTATTTTTATATAAGAATTAAGATGGTCTGCCAGAGCCATACACTATGATGCCGTAATTGAGTTTAGATTGTATCAGACAGCGATAGAGGTAAAGGAGGAACTCTCTATCTGCACCCCTGTCCCAGATAAAGGTTTAATAAGATTTAGTGCTTTTCGACACTATTTCTTCAGATATTTCAGGTGGGGGATAAAGCAGAGTTTTTTTGTCAAAGAAAACGCCTAAAATTTTTGCTTCTTCTACTGGAATTCTTTGACCGCAGCCAATGTAGAGATCGGGATCCCTGCAAATTTTCTTATCATTTCAAAAATAAACTGCTATTGTTTTCTGAGAGGAGAATTTGAAGATGTTTGTGTCTGTCCATTACTGAGGAGCTTTGAGCTGCAATTGGAGTTGCTACTCTATGGTTGGATGAATAGGCTCTGTAGCAGACGACAAAATCGTCTAATATACGCATTGTCATGACCAGAGTTAGAAGCAAAATTCGCCCCGAAATAGCAGAATCCCAATTTGGTTTTGAACCCGTCAAAGGAACGCGAAACGCTATCTTCACACTCTCAATGCTGATGAAAAGAGCTGTTGAAGTCCAACACGATGTCTACCTCTGTTTCATCGATTATTCAAAAGCTTTTGACAAGGTGAGACACTTGGAATTATTCAAGATACTAGATCATCTGAACATTGATGGCAAAGACCTCAGAATCCTCAGGAATCTGTACTGGAAACAAGTGGCTGCAATACGCATCAACAGGGATACACCGATTTCACTGAAATCAAGAGAGGTGTGAGACAAGGCTGTGTACTGTCCCCCGATCTTTTCAACCTATATAGCGAGGTAATCCTACGCAATATCACCGATATGGAGGGCATCAAAGTGGGACACAGAAATATTACGAATTTGAGATATGCCTATGATACTGTTCTCATTGCCAGCTCTCAGGAAAACTTAAAAGCCCTTCTTTCTGTCGTAACTTATGAAAGTAAAAATATGGGTCTCCAACTCAACGCAAAGAAGACGGAATGCATGGTAGTAACTAAGAATAAAGTCAAGCCCCAATGCGCTACCCAGTGCAAAAACACAAAAATCAAACAGATAGAAAACTTTAAATATCTCGGTTTTACAATTTCCTCAAAATGCGAAATGTGATCAAGAAATCAAGAAAAGAATAGCATTGTCAAAAGAAGTCTTTACAAAAATGAGCACCATATTCAAAAACAGGAATATTCAGTTTGGAACAAAATTCAAAGTCCTCAGGCATACGTGCTTCCGTCTTGATGTACGGCAGCGAGTGCTGGACAATTAGCAAAGAAATGGAGAAACGTTTGCTGGCCATCGAAATGTGGTTTCTCCGAAAAAATTTTAGAACTCATGGACAGAAAAGAAAACAAACGAAGAAGTCTTGCACCTGCACCGGGCAGATAGGTCACTGTTGCAAATGATAAGAAAGAGACAAATGGAATTTCTCGGCCATATAAATAGACACGACGGTCTGGAAAAACTAATGCTGCACGGGAAAGTGGAAGGAAAACGTGCTCGAGGTCGACAACGACAGACTTTCATAAACAGTCTGTCTCGATTCATAAACGCATCGAACAAGAATCTGTCTAAGCTGGAAATATTCAGACGGACTGAAGACAGAGAGGCTTGGAAATCCCTGACACCTGAATGAATGATAACAAGCAGTTTACATTGTCATGGGTGCAAGCAGGCTGAGTCAGTTTGGCCTGCAAGCAGAGGTCTGAACTCAACATTGGCCTGCAGAATGTACCCGTAACAAGGTTTTCCGCCACCCCACATTGAAACTAAGGTTTTGCTCATAAATACCTTACTTTTTAAAACCATTCTTCGGACTCTACTTTTCCTTGTCATGTGGTATAATTATCATTTTTTGTATATCAATAACCAAATCAGGTAAACAATGCATGAAATAAACGCTTTCTATTGTATGGATAAGCACCACTAGAACAAATATTCATAGCATAAGTAGTTTACTCTTTGTCTTAGCCTGCAGTATGGTCATCTATAAACTAGTTTTGAATGTACAATCAATCAATAATTTCTTAGAAGTAGTAGTAGTAGTAGTAGTAGTAGTAGTAGTAGTAGTAGTAGTAGTAGTAGTAGTAGTAGTAGTAGTAGTAGTAGTAGTAGTAGTAGTAGTAGTAGTAGTAGTAGTAGTAGTAGTAGTAGTAGTAGTAGTAGTAGTAGTAGTAGTAGTAGTAGTAGTAGTAGTAGTAGTAGTGGCGGTTATAGCAGCAGCAGATTTAGAGGTAACAATAGTAGCATTGTTATTGCACGCTCGTGTAAATTTTAATACTAAAACTAAAACGCCAGCCTTAATTCAACGTGTCTGGACAAGATGTATAACATAATTATCTAGATAGCGTAGACGAGTGCACTGCTTAAAAACCTAAATCTAATCCAAGATGTAGTGTATTCAAAGTCATCTGAACTATGCCGGTTGTTCGTATAATGCTAAAAGTATAGATCTACTAGAACCAAATTTCTGGTCTGAATTAGATCTACATAACTTAAGGCATGTAAAAGAACACTAGAGTCGTAGAGCACATGATTCATGTCATAGTGGACAATGTCAAGGACATATAAGAACAATAAGTTTCATTAGGTGAAAATGAAGACAGGAGCCGAGGGCTGAATGGAAAGATTGGGAGATCAACATAGTTCGGACAAATAAACGACAAATTAGATCTAATTTAGAGCCTTTGTTTGTAAAAGTAGATTCGTGCACGGGATTCACGAAAAACTAACGAGGGTTGAGGGTTGGGCGCTAAGATGGGTAGATCGATCTTCGGACGAATAAACGATAAATTAGATCTACGCCCCTTGTTTGTAATTGTAAACGCACATAGGAACACATGATAGCAGAAAGACCTATTCCATGGTCAGCACAAAGTAGACTAAGATCAAAGGCAATCAGAAGCATTATATGTACTTGGTGAAAATTGCGATGGTCGAGGACTCGATGTGAAGATTCAGGGATGGGTACTATTATTTTGAGTTTTGGACATATAATAAACGATAAAACAACGCATTGTGGTCGATCGATATCATTGATATTGTTGACTGAACCAATCTCGATAACGCAATGACAAGTATAAAACCACAAGGAAACATCGCATGCGATATAATGTTTAATACAATGGGTCCTACTTTTCTTGCGCGCACGAAACTTTGTTTATCCTTCTATAGCTTCGGTTGCGTGATTAACAGAAACACCGTATCCGTAGATCAAATTATTATATTTAGTGCGCGGCTTGTATGGAAAGGCGTACAAAATTATGCCAAGGCGCACAGGTTGGCAGCTCTACTTTGATCATCTACCGATTTTTGTACATTTGACCCGAAGTAGACCGCTAAACTGGAAATGAAGGTTGAGTAATTGGAACTTCATTCCCCTCGTTTTTTTTTTTTTTTTTTCTTTTGCTTAGCTGCCGGCGGAGTACGGCATCGAGATTGGTCGGCAGTATCCATCTGACGCCTCTGATCGGCCGGTCTTTATGTCGGCCACAGCCGGCGAACTTGCACCCACGGCATGTGAGAATGCTAGCTACGAACTACACGCTGCGAACAGTGGGAAACTGGGAATCCGATGTTTCATTCATAAATTACAGTGAATGAGTCAATGGTCATATCTCTTATTAACTTAAGTATCGATATATACAACGAGTAAATAGTAAACAAAACGTTATTAATCTATCGGTACCTCGATTATTCTACCTTTTATTCGATAAGACCGCAAAACCGGAAACGCGTTTGATTATTATTCTCAATTAAAATCGTCCGATCGCCGATCGGACGATTTTTTACGAAATTTTTTTTTTTTTTATCTGCCGGCCGCCAGGCGGGATCGGGATTGGCGGGCAGCATCCGTCGAACGCTCGGGATTGGCCGGCATGCCGGCCACAGGAGGCGAACTTGCACAGCCGGCGAACTTGCACCCATGTAGTGGTGACTAAAAATGTATAAGTATGAAATATATGACATTCAGAACAGTAAAAAATCAAATAAAAAATAATACATTTAGAAAGGTACAAGACATATTACCTAAAAAATAATATTAAGAATTTGTTTAAACAATCATAATATTTTACGGCATTTTACGTGCTGCCACATAGGGACAGATCTTCTACCTCAGCTAGCCATACTACACTCACACTGATCTAACCAGTAAAAAATTGTTTGTTCGTTGTTGCTTACAGTCCAACATCATTAATATTTTGGCTATATTGTGGAAGGGCCCCAAGACTCAAGTCTGAAAAGTTTACATGCTGCAACACTGAGACAGTGCGGGGATACATTGACTGTCTCAGCCGGTGGCATTATACTGGAACCCATCCAACCAGTAGGGGATGGAGTCACCAGTTCGGGGCTCAAACCACAGACCTCCTGCATTGGAAGCTGATGTTCTACCCCAGAGCTTCCCTGCACCCCCACCAGTAGGGAATAAAGCCTGATCAAGATTTGAACCTGAACGCCACACAGAAACTCATGAACAAATTAATATTTACTTGCAGGAATCTGTAGAGAAATGATTCTTCGGTCCAAAATTGCATCCAACGTAAGAGATCCCGTCAACAGAAGAGGTCTGAATTAAAAAAAAAATTTTTTTTTTAATCGTAAACATTTAAGCAGTGCAATTTGTAGAAACAAAGTAGCATTGCAAGTTAGAAAAACGAATGCATTTCAATAAATATTAAAATATAGTCGATTCATGTATTTCTTACTCAATGCCCTGCAGTTTGAAACAAAATGAACCTATATCTAATTATAATTGTATAATCACTCTCTCTCTATCTCTCTCTGTATAATTATATTTATATGTAGATTTAATATAGGTATATTCACGTATATTATATACACGAAATGAGTATAAGTTGAGTTGCAGAAAGAAAAGTATTTCAAAATATATCATCATTTTTGTAGAAAATAGTAGACAGTATAATTTTCTTTTAATTCTCCTCTTACCTTGACATCGATAAAAAAAATAATATCGCTCATGATGCAAATTTTCTCGTAGCAGTTAAAAAAAAATATATATATATATATATAAATACGCCACTTCAAATATAACACCAAATTTTCTGATTGCCATTTTTTTCTCTCTAAAAATCAACATTTATTGATTTTCTTCAATGTAGAGCATTCCACCCGCCACCCCCCATGATACACTCTAGTTCATAATGTCAGGCGTTAAGAAACTAATAAACAAACATGAAACCCTTACTACAATCTGTTGCTTAAATGTTCCATTCTGGTCATACTCTTCTTTGGTAAAGGATTTCACAGAGACCTTGCTGTTAATGGTACCATTAGAGAAACGTACTGGAATGAAATAAAGAAAAAAAAGAGAAATCCTTATTATATTTATAGGTGACTGTTGGCAATACACTATCATAATTTGGTTATTGAACTAGATCAGTTATTTTTCTATATTAAATATAATTTTAAATTCATTACATTTCAAGTATGCACTGTAACAACAAAACAAAGAAGGTAGCATGTCTCTTTCATCGGCTTTGATTTAAAACCATATATCGTTAAATCTATTTCTACCTAGCACTGTAAATATTAAAAACGACACAAATGATCCATTAAGTTACAACACAGTAACATGCCTTTTGGTCTGATCTTTAGTTCAAAATTTTTTTTAAATGTTTAAAAACAACATTGTTAAAGTTCACCAAAGTAAAGAAGATATATATTTCTTTTAAAAATAAAAAAATGTCAAGATATTTGCCTACCTAGCTACCACAGTTTTTTTAATTTCTAAATTTTTAAAATGTAACAACCTTGGCAAAATCAAAACATTTTCGCGATGTTAGGTAACTTGGTTACAAAGTGGCTAACAATAACATTGTACAATATTTAGCCATTTACATAATTGTATAAAAAAACAAAGAAACAATTAAAAAAACATAACAATAACCCAGTTGAAAAGGTGTTGCGTTCTAAAAATATAAATAAACAACAAACATTCCTAATGCGGGAAAACAATACACACATATATATATATATATATATATATATATTGTAACTATGTAGAACTTGTGAAACCTACCTAGCGTTATTGGACTGGCACCAGCGTCAACCTCGAACCTGGACATCGTCGCTGTGAGGGAGCGTATCTGGTTCTTTTTGAAAAAGCTTTGAGAATCTTTAGAGACAAAAAGGAAGTATTAATCAGTGTCATTACTATAGATATTATTGACAAGATATTAATTAAATACTTTCCCCACCCTCATCCTTTTATCAACATCATACTAAAAGTCTTTAGTAGAACCTAATGCAAGTGTAAACAAGAAACAACCACATATTGCATTGCTGTCAAAACTGTTGCTTTACACTACAGATCTAGATCCATAACCTGTTTTTCTGACTACAAATAATCTACATAAATGCTGTGTATTGCAATTATTTTACTTTTCAGTAAACCTTTCTTAAGAGTCTAGGAAAAATTAAATTAGGAGAGCTTCGCTGGTGGCACTTCTTGAGTTTTGTGGTCTCTAGCTTGTGGACGATCAAATGGGTGAGTGGACAAAATTTAATGGGCGAGTGGGTGGGAATCGATTACTTCAGACTAAATCAGAGTCAGTCAACCCGTGGAGAGAGAGGTAAAGAGAGAGAGAGAGAGACAGACAGACATAGCAAGCGAGTGTGAGAGACAGATGTGGTGAAAGTGTGTTATGAGTATGTTGTGAGTTGTGTTAGGGTTGCCTAGATGCCTGAGCCTAGAGAAGTGTGATGTTAGTGAGTTGTGCTAGGCTTGCCTAGAGGCCTTAGCCTAGAGATGTGTGGTGTGAGCTGTTTTAGGGGCTGTAGATTTAGTCAGTCTTGGAGTGTCTTTCATCTTGAGTGGATAAAATCTACTTGGGATACGGGATTGCCTTGGCTGCTGACAGAGCAAAGATCTAGACCTTCTCTTTGTCTAACTACTTCTGCTGCTATTTCTACTGCTCTCGGCACCTGAACACAACACAGAGATAGAGAGAGAGAATGGAGTTGGTTGCTTAACATATCAATTTTATGTGCTTGAATGTTTGTGCCCACTCCCCTTACTCGATCGCATTGAACTTGTGTTCAGATAAACAACTGAATACAATCAAATCGTTCCCTGTCTTTTTGAATAAAAAAATCATGCCAATACAACAACAACACAAAAAAATAACAACAAAAAGACAGGGAGAACAGCTGGCACGCATTTTATTCAATTTTAATTTTAAAATCCAAGTCCGCCCATCCACCCATTTGATCGCCCACAGGCTAGGTTCTACAAAACTCAAGGAGTGCCTCGCTGGTCCTACCACATAATTTATATGAACAAAAACACAGATCTAGAAGAAAAACTAAATTATCCAATGAATTTGTCTCTTGGAGGTTCTTGGCTCTAAATTTAGATCTAGATCTAGATCTCTAGATCCCAGATTTAAATCTAGACAAGATCACTGGTCTAAATTAGATCTTATATCTAAATCTAGAAAGCAGGGGTTTGTACCTTAAAATCGCTTGCCTGCTCAAAAGTGATCAAACAGATTCTAGATCTAAATTAGTCTTGGTATAGATCTAGAAAATCTATCTACGAGAAATGTTTTAGTGGGATCCACGATGATAATGGCCATGCATTTGCCTTCGTTCATGTTTTCCTTCGGTTTGAGGGTTTGGCTGTTTTACTTTCACTTTCTTTTTCACCTTGTACCCACATTGGCTATGGTTATGCATTCGTAAACACTATTATATTACTATTTTTCTCTTTAAAAACAACAACAAAAACAAACAAACAAAGCTCAAACCCACTTTTTCAAGTAAACCGAAACAAACCTGTCATTGAAATCACAATTAATAAGTTATTGACTCACTAAAAACTGTGTACATCTAGTATCTACAAACTACGTGTAGTAAATTTACGTGTCCTGAAGTCATATAATTATATCCTTTTACGCACACACACACCACTGTCCGTGTATGCAGAAATGGATCTAAGTAACGCCACGACGAGTCGGGATAGAACCGAAATCGCCAATACTTTTTTTTTTGTTGTTGTTGTTGTTGTTGTTGTTTTTTTTAGAAAACCACGAATTAGAATTTTTCTCACTATCAACATTACTTAATTCCTATCTTTCTTAGTTTTTGCCCCATTAACTGACTGACAATGTCATGGAAACACAAAAAGGCTTTTTTTTTATACGCTCTTTGTCATTCATGTCTACATTGCGACTGTAACACTGCCGAAGGGTCACCGAAACGAAGTTCGGCAAACGATCACATAGTGGTTTTCGCAGTTCTTACTCGAATGTCTGTCAGCGAACTCTACTTAATGTTAGGCCTATGTGCATTTTTATAGTTGGCTACGATATTATCACATCATCATCATCTTATACTGCACAGATCTCTCACTCATACAACGTCAAACAAGTTGTTGATTACATATTGGCATAGATATATAAGGGGTAGTTATATATATATATGCATATTGGTTACATGTTTCTCTATGCGCTGGGTGCTAATCATTTTACATAGAACGAAATAACAAGATTATATGTACTGAGCCTAGCTTTCAATATATGGGTATACACTCAGACTGAAGGATATGACATAGGCCTAATAGTCTGAGAGACAAATATCACTTACTTTTAGACCGAAGAGATGATTGGACCCGCTTCTGCTCATGACTAAATCTAGGGTGTGTTTATGTTTGTGTGTGGGCTGCTCCACGTGCTGTGTAAATCCGAATTCGCCATTCAAAGAGTGGAAGTTGGAGACTGAAGGGATAGTGTTTTTTTTTTCATAGTGTAAGTTAAAGTCGTCAACAATTAGACGTTTGCCTCGCTGTTAAAGCTGTCCAGATAGTCAGAAAACTCATTGTGGAACGATGGCGTACTATTTCTGCCACTTTTTCTGAGGGACGGTGGGGCGGTAAATAGAGGAGAAGGAAATGGGTCCGGTCTGGGACATAATTCTAAATTCTAGGTGTTCAAACGTTTGGTAAAAACTCCTTTCACTCAAAGCTGGGCAACATTTTATATTGTTCTTATATATACCTACTGTGCCCCCACTAGATCGTTCAGTTCTAGGGCATGATTTAATAGTATAATTATCATGAGTTATTTCTGTTGTGATTGGTGTATCTCCTTTTAACCAGTTCTCAGTAATGAAAACTATGTCCGCACCAGTCTTTAAAATAAGGTCGGGAATGGATAATGTCTTATTACGACAGGATTGTGAATTAAAATATATTGTATTGAAATTTTCAAATTCATTTATGGATTTGGAATTGATAGGAATTAGATTCGACTTATTTACGTGTCTCACACTGTGAAGGTTGAGAAGGCGCTGTGTAATCACCGTTTTGATATTTCTCGTTTTACCTCTTCTACAGGGGGAGGGGAGGGGCGGTGGTCCAGGGGTAGAACATCGGCTTCCGACGCAAAAGGTCCCGAGTTCGAATCCTGGTGGTTGCGTTCCCTACTGGTTAGGTCGGATGAGACAGGAGTCATGGAATCCGCGCCCTGTCTCGTATGGCAGCACATACAATTGTCAGACGTCCGTCTTGGGGCTCATCCACAATATAGCATATATAGTGCTGATGCTGGACGTTAAAAACCAACTCAACTTAACTCAACCTCCTCAACCTACAGCCTGGTTTCCTCTTACGATATCTTTTGAAAATTCGTTTTGGACTTGTGTAGTAAAGCTGTAAACATGTAAGTGTGCATAAAGTCTTGAGTGCAATGGTTTTTGGCTTTCGGTTTATTCGGAGCAGTTCACTCCGACTGTACTGGCGCACTTGTAGATTTACGAGCTACACAGTGGGGTTTGTTGACTGAACTGGCTTTTGACTGAAACTCACAACATGGAACGTTTTTCAATATGCCTCTCATGGTCGAAATGAATACGAAAATGGCTAGACTTGAAATACACAATAAACACACACTGTTCTTTTAAAAAAATGCAGTCCTTGTAAAGAATTAAAATATAGCATATTAAGATCACTAAAAAGCTTGTCGTTTAACGTTTAAGAATATAGTATAACTTTTAACAACTTCCGAAAAAGAAGGGCGGGCGCGGTGGCCCAGGGGTAGAACATCGGCTTCCGACGCAAATGGTCCAGAGTTCGAATCCTGGCTGTTGCAATCCCTACTGGTTGGGTCGGTGTCAGTATAATGTGACCGGCTGAGACAGGAGTCATGGTATCCCCACCCTGTCTCGTGTGTGACAGCACATAAAAATGTCAGACGTCCGTCTTGGGGCCCGTACACGATATAGCCTAAAAGTTGCTGCTGTTGGATGTTAAAACCCAAACAACCAACCAACCAACCGAATAAGAAGTCTCTAAAAATCCATAAAGAGAAACACACACATTTCACAAAGACAAAAAGTCGTGCAGCCTGCTGGGCGCTGAACTCACTGTAGACATGGTAGACTACACACTGTTTGTTCTCGTCTCAATACCACGTAATAGTAAAAATTAAAACAAAAATTGTTCCATCAAGCAAACTTGGTTCTATTAGTACTCTACATCTCCACTGAATGGATCTATCAGAGATGTGTTACTCCAAAGGCGTTCAGGAACAGACTGCCTCTACATCTCAGATCCTAGTAATTATAAAGCTAAGCTTTTGCTCGTCAGGACCAAACTCCACTGAGAGGGGGGGGGGGGTGAAGGGCGCGGTGGCCCTGGTGTAGAACATCGGCTTCCTGCGTAAAAAATTCTGGTTCGAGCCTTGTTGAATTCTCCCCCTACTGGTTGGGTCAGTGCCAGTTGTGACTGGCTGAAACAGGAGTCGTGGTATCCCCGGCCTGTCTCGTGTGTGGCAGCACATAAAATTATCAGACGTCCGTCTTGGGGTCCGTCCACAATAAAACTATATAGTGCTGCTGTTGGACGTAAACTAACCCAACCAACCAACCAGCAGCCAATTGTAGGCGGAGAGTTGGGGATAGAGTTTGTAGTTCCTGACGGCACGTCAGCATAGTATCCGCTATAATCAATGTGCCCATATCTTAGACAGGTAATATAGTATACATTACTGTGAGCTCTTTTATTTCTCTGATTGGGGTGGGGTGGGTTAAGTGATAGATGGCTGGGTTTCTATTTGTGGGTCCCCGGTTCGAAACCCCGTTTAAGGATATTCATCAATTTTGATCGGATTTCTACCCGTATTGATTGGGTCGGTGTCATTATAATGTGACCGGCTGAGATAGGAGTCATGGTATCACCGCCCTGTCTCGTGTGTGGCAGCACAAATAATTGTCAGACGTCCGTCTTGGGGCCCGTCCACAATATAGCCGAATTAGTGCTGATGTGGGACGTTAAACCAACCCAACCCCAACCCTCTGTCTTGCAGCCTGAAACTGAAATCTTGAGACCCACCCATGGTATCGCCTTGTTGCTGAGGTTGGACAATTAAGACAACATTTTTAATAATAAACTAAAAAAAATCATGTACCATAAGACTCTGCTCATAGAGGTCACCGAAAAATTAGGCACAAAGCTATAGAAGTCAGTCAATGTAATTTTTGCAAACCTATCAGGTAGACGGTTTAGTTTCTGCGCCGTTAAACACTAGGCGACAACACATTAATTTTATAGGAATGAAATCGCCGATTTCGCCTCGTCGCTGAGTGAGTGAACTCATTATGCCTGGACTGGTAAAATTCCCACTGGCTATTTTCTCATTGAGGAAGCCTCGTAGAAAAAAAAAATCGGATTTGATTTTTTAAATCAGCAAGAAAAATTCAAAGGGTTCATCGAGCAGAATTTCATTTTTTTTGTTCATATCTTGGTGGGCCTACGTGAAATTGATGAGTGCCCTGTCTCCTTGCTAGTGTGTATGAATGTGTGTGTGTGTTTGCACACAATCAATGTTTTTTTCCGTTATTGGCGACCAAACACTACAGAAAATGCACGATTATGTGTACAACCATTGGTGTGTTCGGCAAAAGAAGAATAATGTCAGCTACACGCCGAAATATGACGGTTGCTCTCTGTAGGGTCTTTAACTTGATTTAGTTTATGGTGCCTATTCCCTGTATAGGTGAAAACATCTCGGCATGTTAAGGTCTGTCGTGTCTCTTTCATGTATCGTGGTACATGTAAAAGATTTAAAGGTCCATTTTAACACAGTTTTTCGCCCGCCAGCCCTCTCGAAAACAAAATTAACCTCTCCTTATTGTACAAAGACGAGGCCTTTTTAAGTGCATGCCAAATAACGTAGAAGTCACAGAATTGACTGCAGTGAATACATCTCGGCGTAATAAAATGTTACAATGATCCAACTCTATTAAAATATTACTATAGTTGGAACAAAATAATTGTACAGAGAGAGTATTTTTGCTATGCCTCCTCAGCGTACACAACAACTATGTAAGCTGACTTTAATGTGTTTACTAATAACAAATATACATGTCATAATTATTCAACTAAATAGAGGCTTTCATAAGAACACGCCGAGTCACCGAAAAGATTGGAGTGAAAAAATTTTAGCGTCATAATTTTTAAGAGTAACTATGATCTATGTCTAATAAGCCATTGCCATAGTTAGCTCAGATTGATACTCACAGAGTATTTCTTTTGTTCAGCCTACTCAGTCTACACTGCAACAATAAGAAATGATCCAACGGTTCCTACGATTTGAATAGTATAACTCAATTTTAACCTAATAGAATTTATTTTCTACTTTGGTGAATTTGCCGGCTAATTTTGGAAGCCTCGAAGTAAAAATAAATTAATGTTTGTTTACTTTAGTGACTTTGCCTGTTGTTTTAAAAAGCCTCGCACGATTTTGGGTAGATTTTTCTTGTCGTTCTTTAAACATTGAAAACAAAGTATCCACCAGGTTACTACTACAGATTGTCCGTTTTGTTACTACCAAAATACTGGATTTACACTTCGATCGTAGGCTTAGTGAGCGTACTTTTTTTGTAGAAGTGGAGAGTTGTGTATCTCACTCCCTACCTCGCCCCTCTCTCTCCCTCTCTCTTTCTTTCTCTCTCTCCTTCTCTCCCATTCCTCACTTTCCCCCCTCTCTTCCTCTCTCTTTCTCTTTGTCCATCTATGTTCATGTATGTGTGTATCTGTGTGTATGCATGTGTGTCTGTTAATCTGCCTCTTTGTCTGTAGAGTATCAGCCTTTTTGATTAGCTATACGTTCAAGGTCTAAACTTAGTAGATTTAAGATAATATGGTAACGACAAGGCATTGCTCTCTGCAACAACCTGAGCGTATCGTATGTTTGTCTAAATATTTGACGAACACATTGAAAAGAAGGGATTGCATTAAACTTGAATAGAACTTAATTTGTTAAGAAATAGAGAGATCGAAGGAAGTAGAAGGAAAGAAGAGACAGGACAAGGAAAATAGAAAGAGGGAAAATAAGAAGGAAAAATAGAGGATATTGGAAAAGAGAGACACAGGAAAGGGAAAGGAAAAAAGGGAAGAGAGAGCGAGCGAGAGAGAGAGAGAGAGAGAGAGAGAGAGAGAGAGAGAGAGAGAGAGAGAGAGAGAGGG
>RQTK01000251.1:462038-494538 GCA_003991915.1 Elysia chlorotica
TAGTAGTAGTAGTAGTAGTAGTAGTAGTAGTAGTAGTAGTAGTAGTAGTAGTACCAGCAGCAGCAGCAGTAGTTGTAGTAGTAGTAGTGGCACGAAGGCATATTGCATCTCCATGTATTCCAATTATGTTACAATGTGTTATTAATACGTTCATGTTCATTAGCACAGTTTGGAGAACAAGGTGTCAAGCAAGATACTGAGATAGATCTAGACACGGTCTCTATGACTATATCTACGAGTGTTTTGTTTTGTTTTAAAACTTTTATTGGGTTAGAAAATTTCTGGCCTCCAAACATACATGGCCATCACAGTGAGCTTAAACGTTAGCACTATATAAACTGTCTTGTACTGGTGCTGGTGATGTTGTAATTGTTGTTTTGTATCTTGTTGTTGTTGTTGTTGGTGGTTGTGGTGGTATAGATATAGGTGTTGTTTTTGGTGGTGGTGGTGATGATAATAGGTGTTGGTAGTGGTGGTGGTGGGGATAGTGGTGGTGGTGATATAGGTGTTGGTAGTAGTAGTGGTGGTGGTGGTTATATCATGGCGGCAGTATTGCTAATGTTGATTACGATTTTGTCAATGTTGTTATAACGCCTCCTGCTTAACAACAATGTGTGATTTTTGTATTGATTATTTTCTTTCCAGTCCACCAGTACGCCGTGTTCTAACGTCTTCCTTAATATGGAACTTAAGCTAAAAGATCTTAACGTTTGTTTTCTTGCTTAGCGTCCAACATCATCACTATAGAGTCTTTATTGCAGACTGGTTCAAAGACTAACGTCTGAAATATTACGTGCTGCCACACAGAGACAGTACTGGGATACCATGGTTACTGTCTCAGCCAGTTAAATTAAACTGACACCGATCTAACCAGTAGGGGACGAAATCGCCAGGGCTCGAGCCACGGACCTCCTGCTTCGGAAGTCGGAAGACGATGTTCTACCCCAGGGCTACCGCGCCCCCAGATGAAATCTTAAACTTATCTACCAAAGGCTTGGGAAGCAAACCCTCAAAGAACCCGCTCCAGGATTTCGAGGCGCGAGCTCAAACTCGCTACGACAGTTCGAGATCTTTTTATTTTTAAATCTCGAAATTGAATATTGGTCGAGTGGCTCTTAAACGTCTACCATCAACAACTGAGCTATCTTGTGGACGAGTCCCAACTCTAACATCGGACACAGCCGGGATGCAAGCAGGGTTTATGCCTGAGTTGCTAACATTACACTGACACCGACTCAGCCAGTAGCAAACAATGTGGCAAGATCAGGATTCGAACCTAGAACCTAGAACCTTCTAAATTCAAAGCTGCGCGTTCTACCGGCTGAGCTACATTGGCCACACTCCTAAGGGAATATTTTAAATGTGTACAGAAATGTAATGTGTAAAATATGTTGAATAATTTCGCGACGTAGTACATTCCTAAAACACCACTATGTCTGATTCAGTCTGGGATTTCCCGGTATGGAAAAAACAAAAGTCAAAACATAGTGCGGACTTTGACACTTAGAATCATTCTATATCGGTGAGATATTTCATTAATTTGTCACAAATGACAATCCCTGGTGTACCACAAGGCCTAACGGAAAGAAAATCGTTATTTTTTATCTTCGTTTTCCCCCCACAGTCATGTGGGTCTCTATAGTGTTAAGACAGATCTGTCTAAACATACATAAACCGCAAACCACAAGCTAGGGTTGTAAGTACAATGGCACGGTAGCTTACGAATCGTCGTAACAATATATTCATTAGAAGCCTTCAAGCTTACGACGAGTCTTAAGCTACCACAACTTGTACTTACGGGTCCAGGTGTGTAAATGAGTAATCATAAATAGTTCACACGCTTCTAGACTCTTGAGTAATCAAAATGATATCTACCGAGCAAACGAATTTAATCATTGTCACACAGCAATAACTATTTGGATACTACTTTTACTCGTGACTTGTTTTTAGTTTCAGCATCTTTGAACAGTCTTAAAACATCTGATTAATTTTCTAGGAGAATGTTTCTCGTCAAGCTAAACATAATTATGGACACTAGATAAGTCATCTGAGTATCGAACCTCTTTTTCCTTTCTCGCTAGACGATCGCTCTATCGACTGACCAATGACTGTGGCACAACCAATCTTTTGTTTTGAAGAAGCAGAAGAAGAAGAAGAAAAAGAAGAAGAAGAAGAAGAAGAAGAAGAAGAAGAAGAAGAAGAAGAAGAAGAAGAAGAAGAAGAGTCGAGGTAGAGCCGGTCACATCATACTGACACCAACCCAATAAGGAGCAAATATAAGCAGGTCTGTCGGCGATTGAACCCCCTGCCCTCCGATTAGAAGGTAAGCTCTCCATTTCAAGGCCACCTAATATTAAACTAGTTTCAGATCAATGCTTGTCATTAACTATTGTTTGACACTTCGATACAAGTGAGGACATTGAGAATTCCTGTTTGCAAAATATGACCACTGAAAAATTTACCATAAAAAAGGATACCTTGACATAATTATTTTGTTTTGACAAATTTCGATGCGACTTAACTACACATGAACAAACAAGAAATATTTGTATGACATTAATTTGTAAGTTTCACATTCTTTTCAAGCTACACATTGTTGGAATTGTTCACTCCTTACGACTGGGGCGAACTGACTCTAGTGGTAGAGCGTTGGTGTACCAATCGGGATGTCCCCGGTTTAAAACCCACCATCGATCAACAATGCATTTGCTCGAGTTAATCCACTACTGGTTAGGGCGGTGTATTGTTGATGTTGTTGCTGTTGTTGTTGTTGTTGTTGGGTAGAGCCGAAATCCCCGTCAGGGAACGGTGGATTCAGTCAGCAGTTTATTCCACTGCAGGTGAGCCAGAGAATCTCCTTTTGTGGAGTTAATAGAACAAATTCTAAATTCTGCCTGTATGGCATCATCTACGGGGGGCGCGGTGGCCCTGGGGTAGAACATCGGCTTCCGACGCATAAAGGTCCAAGTTCGAATCCTGGCGATTGCGCTCCCTACTGGTTGGGTCGGTTTCAGTTTAATGTGACCGGCTGAGACAGGAGTCATGGTATCCCGGCCCTGTCTCGTGTGTGGCAGCACATAAAAATTGTCAGACGTCCGTCTTGGAGCCCGTACACAATATAGCCTATATAGTGCTGATGTCGGACGTTAAATCAACCCAACAACAACAACAACAACAACAACAACAACAACAACAACAACAACAACAGCAACAACAACAACTATATATATATATATATATATATATATATATATATATAATGTTATAATTATAGTTGTATGTTATCATTACTGGAAAACTCAAAATAATGTAGGTTCCTTTCTGAATTTATAGATCTTATACTGTGTCAGTTTAATTTGATCTCTGAGACGGCAGTCATGGTAATTGGTATCCCCGCTCTGTCTCTTAAGTGGCAGCACATAAAATTGTCAGACATCAGTTTTGGGGCTCGTCCACAATATAGCCTATACCATAGTGCTGATGATGACACAAACACCCTGTCTTCTTTCGCTCTCCTCTCTATCTTAAAATATTTTTTTTTATTGTACACACTAAAACTGCTTGCATACTCCGAAGGCATTAAGTTCTTTTGATAATTTAAAATGTAAAGCTTTCTTATCTCTCTCTTTCTTTCTATCTCATTCTTTCTCTCACTCTTTCTCTCTTTCCCATCCCCCAATCTATCTAACTTGATACTTTTACATAATTTGCTTAAGAATTACAAGGGTTTTAATTACTGTTAAAATCGATATATTTTAAACTCTCTCTCTCTCTCTCTCTCTCTCTCTCTCTCTCTCTCTCTCTCCCTCTCTCTCACTCTTTGCCTCCAGGTCTCTTTTGTTCTGTCTCTGTCTTTGACTCCCCCATTCTTTCTGTCTCTCTATGTTTCCCCCTTCCTCTCTGTCCATCTCTGTTGTCTCTCTCTTTCTCTATCTGTCTCTCTCCCTCTCGCGCTCTCTCCTCTTTATCTCAATTCATACACCATCATGATTGATGAAGAATTACAAGGTATTAATTTCTTTTAAAAATCAATACACTTTAAACCTCTCTGTCCGTCTCTGTTTATCCCCACCGTGCCTCGTGTGTGGCAGCACATACAATTTCCAGATGTCAGTCTTGAGGCTCGTCCACAATATAGCCTGTATAGTGCTGATGTCGGGCGTTAAATCAACTCAACTACAACTACAGTGCCTGTCTGCCTGCTTATCTGTCTGTCTGTCTACCTGTCTGTTTCTCTGAATGTCTGTCTATGTGTCCGTCCATCTCTCTCTGTCTCTCTCTTTGTGGCTCTGTATATGTGCCTGTCTCTGTGTGTGTCTCTCTCCCTCCCACTCCCTCTCTTCCTCCCTCTCCCTCTCTCTATCTCCCCCCCCCCCACACACACACACACATCCATATCATCTCCCCCTAATATAATGACAGGGATGTAAGCTGATTCGATAACCAGATAACCAAACGGTTCAATGTCCTACTTTACTAGGAAGGCGGAAGGATATCTTCTTTGCCTGAAGGTCGGGGTGTAGCAATATCAGACAAAACTGTTGCAACAGGATCCTCAATCTACGCAGGAGGAGGGGTAGGAACTGCCAGTAAGAGAAAGAAGAGAAAGAAGAAACAGAAGAGAAAGAAAAGATAGAAGAGAAAGAAGAGATAGAAGAGAAAGAAGAGATAGGAGAGACAGAAGAGAAAGAAGAGATAAAAATTAATGAGATTTAAGAGAAAGAAGAGATAGAAGAGATAGAAGAGATAGAGGAGATAGAAGAGAAAGAAGAGATAGAAAAGAAAGAAGAGATAGAAGAGATAGAAGAGAAATAAGAGATAGAAAAGAAATAAGAGAAATAAGAGAAAGAAGAGAAAGATAGGAAAAATCACCAGGACATAATATCCTTTCTTCTCATTGGAAGAAACCCAATCTCAAGCCTGACCCAGACGAGATAATTAGATATTTGGAGTGGATACATTTCAAAAAAAGTTTAGTGTATCCAAGGAGATAAAAATATGATATGCTCAAAATTGATAAATTCGTGATATTTAATTTTAATTGACATTTTATATTCTGGTGGGCCCACAAGTTCATTGTCTTGCTATAAAATAACAATGGGCGGCGAAAAATGATAAAGATTGTTTACGATGAGAGGAAAATAGCCATGGGGCAGAAAAACAGGATAATTGACAATGGTGATAACAATCAGGAAAGTAGTTTATAAACAATGGTGTCTAGATTGTTTAGGCGATGATGATGGCGGGGCAGAGAAAAAATTGAAATAAGCTTCCGTGATATTAATGCTTTTTATGTGATATTGTAAAGCGATTTGAACTTCCTTTAGTAATTCTTGTTCTGGATGATTCGGCGAAATTTTGTATAAATAAGAATCTTAATTAGATTTAAGAGGAGTCAACATTTCAAGAGTCAACATTGTTTCAGGAGTCAATATTGTTTTCCAGAGTCTACATTGAAACTCCAGTAATTGTACTATTGAGCCGTCCTACAAACATTGTAGAGTATAGCCCTTTTGTTGGATTAAACAGTTTGAAATTGTTACTTGCGGACTTCGGATTTATTTTCTACGGACGAGTCGTGTGATTGGCTGTGAATATTTTTAATACCCCTAGACAAACAGAGCCTAACAGATTACCACCATCACCAGCAAATCTGTTACACTGGGGGCTCGTCCGGGATCGAATCTACAAGTTCGGCGCATCGAAGAATTATAGATCTAGAGATCTAGATTAGTTCAGCGTAGAGCTAGGTCTAGATTACCAACCTTCGTCGGCTAATATCTGGTACACGCGTTTCGCTTGCCTAATTTATCAGATCTAAAGTTAGATCTAGAGTCAGTGTGTTCTGCGTAAACTGTGTCGTGTGCTTTTGCGCCAGTATTCGAAGCGTCTCTTTCTTTATATAGCAGTAATAGCACCCTCAGCTGTTAAAGCTCCATAATGTCGTCCATTCAAGAAATCAAAGAGCTTGCTGAGGAACTGCAGTTACGAGGAGATGAAAAGAAAAAAATTATTATTGAAATGGATAAATTGCGCAAACTCCAAGCTGAGAAGGAAAAGGAAGAGCGAGAAGCTAAACTTCAAGCTGAAAAGGAAGAGCGAGAAGCTAAACTTCTAAAGGAAGAGCGAGAAGCTAAACTTCTAAGGGAAGAGCGAGAAGCTAAACTTCAAGCTGAAAGGGAAGAGCGAGAAGCCAAACTTCAAGCTGAGAAAGAACTAAAGATGGAGGAAATGAGGACACAGTTAGAGTTGGCAAGGATACAAGCACAGGCAAGTCAGCAAAGTGAACACAACCTTACATCAGGCAGCACAAGATCGTTATTATTATTATTATTGTTATTATTATTAACGTCAACGTTAAACAGGCTATAATGTGAACAAAACCCAAGTCTAACGTCTGATAATAATATACGTGCTGCCTCACATAGACTGTGGGAGGGGGAGGGGGGGGGGTACCACGACTCCTCTCTCAACCGATATTATTAGTTTGGCAGGGGAAACATACATTTTTGAACCGATCGTGGGCTTCTGTATCCTAGTTCTCCTCACGTATCCAATGATGAGACTGGACACCAGCTGCAGAGGATCAAACCACAAACCTCCTGGCTTACATTGCGGGTTGCTACTGACTGAACTGAGCTTTCTGGCTTCACTGATACATTTTAAATAATGCAGCTTTTTTAAAATGATTCTACTATACATTAATTCAGTATAAATTTGTTTGATGTCTTTTTCGTGCTTAAGTCTGGCCAAACCGCAATTAGACCAAGCCTGTAACACTGCGTGACAAAACTACAATGACATTTATAACTTTTTCTTTAGGAGCGCCACATAGCTTAGTCGTTAGTGCTCAGAAGTGCATCGCAATATAGGCGGTTCATATCGTATATGGAACCCCGCTGTCCATAAAGGGTCCCTTTTTTTTTGGGGGGGGGGGGTTACTGGCTCAAGTGGTAGAGCGCTGGTTTTCAGATCAGGAGGTCCGCGGACCTAATCCCACGATTGGCAAATTTCTGTGTCCGATACTCGTAACTGGTTGGGTCGGTGTCACATTATTGTGACCGGCTGAGACAAGAGTCATAATAACCCGACCCTGTCTCGTGCGTGGCAGCACATAAAATTGTCAGACGTCAGTTTTGGGGCCCGTCACCGTATGACCCAACAGAGGAACCTAGGAGACGTTAAACCCTATAGAGAACAAATAAAGAGTCCCTGGGAAATGCCGTGGACGCAAATCTCGTATGTGTGTGGATGTGTGCGTGTATGTGTGTATGTGTGTGTGTATGTGTGTGTATGTATGTATGTATGTATGTATGTATGTATGTATGTATGTATGTATGTATGTATGTATGTATGTATGTATGTATGTATGTATGTATGTATGTATGTATGTATGTATGTATGTATGTATGTATGTATGTATGTATGTATGTGTATGTGTGTGTATGTGTGTGTGTATATGTGTGTATATATGTGTGTGTGTGTGCATGTGTATGTATGTGTATGTGTATGAGTGTGTATGTGCGTGTGTGTATGTGTATGTGTGTGTTTTTGTGTGTGTGTGTGTGTGTGTGTGTGTATCTCTGCTGGCTTACAAGCTATTGTTTCGCAATTTTGCGACAAATCTATTGCCACTTGGATATTCGAATTGTTTTAGTAGTACATGTATAGTACTTTTATCTGCGAATGTTTGATAAGTATGCTTCAACATTCAAATTCAATACATCTAAGTTTGGACATGAATTTGATAAAGTGAAAAGGCTAAATGTGTGTGTAATTTGAAATATCTTTTGAGTTGAAACGTGGTGCTTATAAAGACTACACCTATTTTTACTTAGTCCTATGGTTTCTGGAAATGCATTATTAAAAAAAGAAAACACATGAAAAAAAAGAATATTGCAAGTCATCTTAAATTCCTTTCAGTCGGTTTATTTCTTTTCACTGAATGAGCTAAATTTCTCCATCGCCGCATAGTCGGGAAAAGTAGGGCATTTTGTGTGTGGAAATACACAGGGGTTAAAATAAATAATAAAAATGGACGCCACTGGGAGACAAGACCACAAGAAGCGCTATGACCCGAAAGTTTAACCCTTAACGAGTCAGCAACAGTACACACTACTTTATAGAAAAAAATTCTAAAAATAGCGCTCTCATAAAGGGTTTTTTCCGTTTGAAAAGTTTATAACCATCGTAAAAAACGCGCCTTAGTATAGTAGGAACACTAGAAGCCTCACAAAGCGTTCGGGGATTCCCGGATTTCCGCTCTGAAAGAGCTGCATCTCGCGAGGTTTTGAAGTTCTAGACTTGGGAATATTGAGGAGGAAACCCTTAGTGAATGCTATTTTTGTAGTGCAAAACTAAACTTAGGTACCGGTACAGAAAAAAAAAAATTGAGATTTCATGTCTAACACAACTACTTGACTATTTCACCATCCTTCCACTCGCGGGCAATTATAGGCCCCAACTGGACTTGGAACTATTGAGGAGGAAAACTCTTAGTGAATGCTATTTCTGTAAAGCCAAACTAACCTTAGGTACAAAAAAAAAAACAAAAAAACAAAACAAAACAAAAAACTTGAGATTTCATGTCCAACACAACTACTCAACTATTTCACCACCCTTCTAAACCCCCAGGTGGCGCGGTGGTCCAGGGGTGGAACATCGGTTTCCCACGCAAAAGGTCCCGAGTTCGAATCCTGGCTGTTGCGTTCCCTACTGATTGGGTCGGTGTCAGTATAATGTGACCGGCTGAGACAGGAGTCATGGTATCCCCTCCCTGTCTAGTGTGTGGCAGCACATAAAACTGTCAGACGTTGACTTTGGGCCCGTCCACAATATAGCCTATATAGTGCTGCTGTTGGACGTTAAACCAACCCAACCAACCAACCAACCAACTTCTAACCCCCCTTAGTGAATGCTAATTCTGTAGTGACAAACTAACCTTTAGTAAAAAAAAACCCAGCAAAACAAAAACAACAACAAATTGAGATTTCAAGTCGCACAAACACAACTACTCGACTATTTCATCATCATCATTCTACTCGTGGACAATTATAGGCCTAACCCCCTTACCCCCGCACCCCCCCCCCCCCCCCAACTGGACGTGGAACTATTGAGGTGGAAACTCTTAGTGAATGCTATTTCTGTAGTGATAAACTAACCTTAGGTAAAAAAAAAAAAAAAAAAAAAAAAAACTTTAGATTTCATGTCAAACACAACTACTCGACTATTTCATCATCCTTACACTGGCGAACAGTTATAGACCTAAAAAACCCAATCCAAACCGAAACAAAACCAAAAACTACAGAAGTTGTACAAATATATCAATGTCCTTATGAAATGTTACTATTTTTTCCAGCAATGAGTAAAAACAGCTTAATGGTGTGGACATCGTTTATTCTATTTGCGACACTGAAACAGGAACCTTATCCTTAAGTAAGAGGTATATTAGTATTGCCTCACTTACCTTTGTTCTAGGACTTGGTTTTAAGCGGTCAACACTGTTATTTGAGTACATGTATTTCAACATTATTTATGGGGCAATAATTGTATCTAAAACAGTACTGAACAGCCCACTTAAACAATTTAACAGTCATTTGTGGAAGGCGGTCGGGGAATTTAAATGGTAGTTAAAAAAAAATTAAATTTTTTTTCTTTCATTTCAATTTTACATAGAAATATATTTCATGTAAAGAGACAGTTGCATTGTGTAAAGAGAAAACTCTATTGTCGAAAGACAAATTTCTAGTGTATAAGAGAAATACCTTCGAATCGGTGTAAAGAGAAAGCTCTATTCTGTAAAGAGAAAGTTCTATTGTTTAAAGAGAAAGTTCGAATTTTTAAAGAGAAAGTTCGAATTTTTAAAGAGAAAGTTCTAATTTTTAAAGAGAAAGTTATATCGTGAAAAGAGAAAGTTCTATTCTGTAAAGAGAAAGTTATATTGTGTAAAGAGAAAGTTCTATTGCGTAAAGAGAAAGTTATATTGTGTAAAGAGAAAGTTCTATTGTGTAAAGAGAAAGTTCTAATTTTTAAAGAGAAGGTTCTAATTTTTAAAGAGAAAGTTCTAATTTTAAAGAGAAAGTTATATCGTGAAAAGAGAAAATTATATTATGTGAAGAGAACGTTCTATTGAGAAAAGACACATTTCTATTGTATTAGAGAAATATCTTCTATTGTATAAGAGGAATATCTTTTATTATGAAAAGAGGAAGATTTGGTGTGAACAGAGACAGTCATGTCTATTGCACAGTGAAAGTTCTCACGTGTGAAGAGAAAGTTCTATTGTGTAAAGAGAAAGTTCTATTGTGTGAAGAGAACATTCTATGTGATAAAGAGAAATTTCTGTAGTGTCGCTGACCACAAATCATGCCATGTCAAAAATAGAGAACCTGACCGCTGTAAAGGGTCTCTCATGGAAGCATAGGAGACGTAAAACCTCGGAAAGAAAGAGTGTCCCCTCCCCCTCCTCTCTCTGTCTCTAGAGTAAAAAAAAAAGAAACCAAACAAACCATGATCTGGGAGAAGTCCCACGCACTATGTAATTGCGACATAGCCAAGACTGTCACGGCAGCCATTACTAAGTGGATGGACTGAGTGTACTAGACTAAGTGCTGATGCTGTTATTGTTTAATATTCATGAGTATTGACAATTTTAACAGGCGCATCGACTATTGCTGATGTTGCAACTGCTAAATATTAATAAGTATTGAAAATTTCAACATTCGCATCTACTAGTCTACTATTGCTACTTTCAGTACAGTTTAATATTTCTAAGTATTGACAATTTCAGCAGTCGCATCTACTAATGCTGCTGTTGTTATTCCTTTATACTTTAAGTATTTATAGGTATATACAATTTCAAGAGTATCATTTACTAGTGCTGATCTTGCTATTGTTTTGTATTTATAGGTATTGACAATTTCAACAGTCTTATTTGCTAGTGCTCCTTTTCCCATCAGACCGCACACATGTTGTGCGAGTTGAAACACTTTTTTATTGGCATATTTTGTATTGAACTGCACACCTTCCATTTAAACCAACACTACATCTACTAGTATTGCTGGTGCTACTGCTTAATACATTATATATTTATAGGCATTGACGATTTCAACAGTCTCATCTACTAGTGCTGATGTTGCTACTCCTTGATATTTCCCTGTCACCCCGCACAATGTTGTGCAGCTTGAAACATTTTTGTGCTAGCACATTTTTTGTATTGATCTGCACACCTTCCATTTTAAAACAATAAATACCCGGTATCAAAGCTTTTGCCTTTTCAAACTTTTGGAAATCCCCCAAAATAGTGTTGCACACAAGGAATAAGCCTCAAATCATACCATGTAAAAAGGGTAGATATGTTATAGGTATTGACAATTTTAACAGTAGCATCTACCAGTTCTGATGTTGCTACTCCTTAATACATGTATTATTATTATAGCTATTGACAATTTCAAAAGTTCCATCTACTTATACTGCTATTGTACCTCCTTAATACATAATGTATTTATAGATATTGACAATTTAACAGTCTTATCTCCATCTTTTATGGCATTTTGAGATCTTTCTTAATGCTTAAGTTGACATCAATTTCCTTTGTTCTGTTTACTTTCAATTGGAGATAGTCATCTTTACATCAGTCTGTAACTTGTTGGGCTTGGTCGTAATACTTAATATCAGAGAGTGAAAAAACATAACTAGAACCGAATCATCTGAAAATGTTGAGTTATTTACTGTACAGGCGGCTTTTTTACTCTCACCAACATTGTTCAGAAAAATTATACACTAACGCCACTAGATCTGTGCTAATTCATAAGTCATTGAGCTAAGTCATAAGTCATTTTTGCTATTTTGAGAATAATCAATAAAAACCTGTTTTATTTCATTATTATTATTATCATTATTTTGTCCTGTATTGGAAACGCGCTTCTAATGAGATATGGCAAAAACGTATTAATTTTTTTTTTTTATTAATCTGTATGTTTAGTTACGTTTCATTATCACCTTAACAAAGATATATCACTTTTATTTTGGCATAAGACTGACTTACGACATTATCACAGCCCTGTGACGATAATTATTGTACTGTACGATGTAGTTAAAAGTACAGCCCAAGGCTTTCATAAGAACAGGCCAAGTCACCGAAATGATTAAGTGAACACATTTTAGCGTGATAAGGTCTAACTGATCTATCTCTAATAAACCCTTACCATAGTTAGTTCAGATTGATACTACAGAGAAGTGTTTTTGCTCAGCCTACTCAGTCTAGACTGCAACGGTGACAAATGACCCAACTGCACCTACTATTTTAATAGTATAATTCACTTGGACTATAATTGCAATTTTATGTCTACTTCGGTGACTTTGCCTGCTATTTTTAGAAGCCTCGGTAGAAATCCTTTCGAAGCCCCTGTATTTAGAGCCATAGAATTTGAAAAAGTTGTGTTCAGCCTCAAAGTCATATACCAGAGTCTGTTAAAATGCTTAGGACACAAAGAATAAAGTGTATGAGTGATTTGTTTTTTACGGCACGTCAGCAAGGTAACGGCTATATTGTGCCCATGATGTCCTAAGACATTTAATACATTATACTAGTAGCATCGGTGACTCCTTTATCTCTCTGAGTGGTAAAAGCGTTAAAGTTGTGCATAAAGAGGTTGGCTTAAAGTAAAGGGTATACTATGATACAGTAGTTTAAAAGATCCATGTGTATGATTATCACAGTTAGATTTATTATACACACCAATGTCCTTAGTTTAAAAGATCCATGTGTAGGATTATAAAAGTTAAATTTATTTTAACACACTAATGTCCTTCAGATAGCTCACTACGCGTTGAGGACTGTTTTACTTTCATGTCACAGAGATTTTTTAAAACCATAACGTGAGGCTGGGTTGTGTTCAGGACCGATGAAAAAAACCCAAAACAAAACCGATGAATTAGAGATTTGAGTTTGAGTTTGAGTTGGTTTAACGTCTAAAGTCATCACTATATAGGCTATAATATGGATGGACCCTAAAACTGACGTCAAACAATTTTATGTGCTGCCACTCACGAGACAGGGCAGGGCTACCATGACTCCTGTCTCAGCGGGTCACATTTTAGTGACACCGACCTGATAATTTATAGGCGAACATGCTCCTTTTTGTTCCATCTGCTTCTATGTTATTTATAGGGAAATTGACAAGGACCAATAATTACGATCAAATAATCGGAAATAAAATGCCATTTTAATGTGTATCCATTGAAACTGTACTACTGAGCTGTTGATGTTGTTGAGTTGGTTTAATGTCCAACATCAGCATTATATAAGCTATATTGTGGACGGAGCCCAAAACTGGCGTCTGACATTTTTATGCGCTGCCAATCACGAGACTGGGCGGGGATACCATGACTCCTGTCTCAGCCTGTCACATTAAACTGACACCAACCCAAACAGTAGGGAGCTCAATCGCCAGGGATCGAACTCGGAACTTTTGCGTCGGAAGCCGATGTTCTGCCCCAGAGCCACCGCATCCCGCCACTACTGAGCTAAGAGATATCAATAATTCGAATCCACCATATGTATTGAAGATCCTTTGAAAGAATTTATCACTGACCTGCTATCACCAATTTTCCTAAAACACGATAATATTTATGTATTTAAGGTTTTTAACACCATTACAAGTTTAACACTGAGCTAACAAACACCACAATAAAAAATAATGATAAAAAAAACAAACAAAAAAGAATTGATCAATATACAGCACATGTACAAACGACAACATTCTTAACAACCAGGACATGAACAAAATGCAGGACTAAGGACCAATGACCAAGACAATAGTCTGGTTTAATTGACTTTCCATGTATTTTTAATTCGGATGTTCATCTCCAGAACATTGGATTTTTGAGTTTTCATCTTTCGTGTACATCCAACAAAGTAATTTGTACGTAGACTGTACCATCACAAACATAATATAACATATCAATAATAATAATTAATCATACATGTAATATGTACTTAACACATAACACATATATCATAATTAATAATATTATGTAAATGTAAATGTAAAGAGTAACTCCAATGGGATCAGAGGAATTATAAAACACACACTGTGACGACTTTTTGTTGATTGTATTTGTAACCTACAGGAGCGATGGATGGATGGAGCGTTGATAGAAACATCAAATATGAAACAAGCATTTCATAGAGATACAGTATAGTTCCATGCCTACATGAATAACGCGTTCATAGAGTTGGAGTCACATGTACAAGTATAGATCTATATGACTTTAGTGTCATCCTACTAGTAAAACATCCTAAAGTTAAAGATGCGTCTACATGTATAGATCTATATAATTTTAGTGTTATCCTACTCCTAGTATAACCCACCCCTAGAAACATATATCATAGAGATACAATAAAAATTATAGTTCCATGCCTACATGAAGAACGCGTTCATAGATTTAAATTCACAAGTACATGTATAGATCTATATAATTTTACTGTTATCCTATCTATAGGTAAAACCTCATTGAGTTAAAGTTACATGTACGTCTATAGATCTATAAAGTTTTAGTTTAATACTAGTGAAACGCAAAGAAGGACAAAATTCTTGGGAGCATCATCTGATACTGATTTACTTTTGTAAAAACAATAACTTGCTTTAAATTGATGAAATAATGTGGATTCTATTGTTTTGAAAAACCGAAAATAAAAAAAACCCCTGACAAAATACATATGAATCTGCAATAGTAAACTACACACTTGTGACTATCGTTATTTGAATAATGAATTTAACGGTGACACTGACTTGTGGTATTTAAAGGCGTTTCTTGTGACAGACCAACAATACAAACTATGTATGTATAAACTTTTAGAGCCCAAAGCGCCTTTAAATGAGATGGCATACCAATGGGTTAAAACAAAAGTAAAGACAGGGGGGTTCTAATTTGCAATTTGGATTTTTCTTGGGATTCGGTAAAAATATGTTTAATAAAACTGGTTGTGAGAAAAAAAAATTAAACATTGTACTGTTTTGTACTTGATGGGTTGGAAAATTTTAGGAAATGCTAAACATTTTAGTCAAATTGGTATAACGTCCAACGTCAACACAATATAGACTATAACTATTGTGGACGTACCCCAAGACTGACATCTGACAATTCTATGTGCTGTAACACGCGAAACAGGTCGGGGATACCATGATTTCCGTCTCAGCCGGTCACATTAAACTACTGACACTGATCCAGCTGAAGACAAACATTTTAAGACACTTCTATGATATATATGCCTTCTCTCTCTCTCTCTCTCTCTCTCTCTCTTCCTCCCTAAATTCTTTAAGCCGACAGAGAGTGAAAAAATTTGGTTTTATAGTTAAAAGTCGAGAGAATTATTTAACACCTACTGTACTAACCCTGTCTCAGTTTGAAACTGATCAAGCTTCCCATAACTAAAATGTAACTACTAAAAAACGTCCCTCTCATAAGTTTAAATTAGCAGAATTCAACCGTTGATTTCAACGGTTTCCGTACTTCTTCAAATAGGGTTTAAAATATTGTTGAGTTCGTTTAACATCCAACGTCAGCACTAAATAGGCTGTATTGTACGGGCACACGAGACAGGGCAGGATACCATGACTCCTGTCTCAGTCGGCCACATTAAACTGACAACGACCCAACCAGTCGGGGGCAAAAGCGCCAGGGCTCGAACCACGGGCCTCCTCCGTCGGAGCCGATGTTCTTCCCCAGGGCTACAGCGCCCCCTTTAGAATACAACATAAACTTAGTTTTTCAGGCTTTTTGCAGTGCTGCAAGTACACGCATACATCTGTGAAGTTTCACAAGGGGGGGGGGGTTGTAATCTTCATTACTCTAACGCCCTCTGGGTTGCCTGGAGAGAAGTAGTTGTAGTTAAGTTGGTTTAACGTCCAACATCAGCACCATATAGGCTATATTGTGGACGGGTCCCAAGACAGGCGGGGATACCACGACTTCAGTCACAGCCGGTCACATTAACCTGACACCGAACCAACCAGTAAGGAGCGCAATCGCCAGGGCTCGAATCCGGACCCTTTGCGCCGGAAGCCGATGTTCTACCCCAGGGGAACCGCGCCCCCTTTGCCTGGAAAGTCCTGTCATGTACCATTTACAGCTTTTGTTAAGTCTAACACTATAGGGGGAACAAGCTGAGGATTGAACCTCGAATCTCTTGCTTATTAGTCCACCGTTCTACGGACTAAGGCAACAGACACCCATAATGGGTGAGTGAGTGAGTGAGTTTGTTTTTTTACGGCACGTCACCACGGTAACAGCTATGTTGTGCCCATGATGTCCTAAGACAGTTCATGCACTATACTAGTTGCAACGGTGACTCCTTTAACATGGGACTTGTTGAATTGTGGCTTTAACAGGCGACCAAATAAATTGATGATATAGTTAAAAAGGCTTAAACTTAATAACGAAACTAAGCATGTAAATGGTAACGTTTGTCAGTTTTGTTGCTTGACGCCCAACGTCAGCACTATAGAGGCTATATTGTAGACGGTCCCCAAGACTGACGTCTGACAATTTAAACGGCAAAGTGTGATTCAAGCTAAATTTCTTCAAACAGCTGAACATAAAGGCAGCAACACACATTTATAAAGTCATACAATTCATTCAGTCAGATTAAGGCTACACAGTGGTATCCTACCTAGATAGTCATACACACCTAATCACAATGATAAAAGATGAAAAGTTATATTATATCTGTTTGGTTTTACCGGGATTGACGAGGGGGGAAAATGCTTGTAATTTTATAACAGGACTAATTCTCGGCTACAGCATAACGATATTTATTACAATACAACAGGAGAAGCATCAGAAAAAAAACAACAACAACCCAACAACAACATAAATCCACAATAATAAAATAACAAGTCAATTGGGATTCATTCGAAGTTAAATCATTGCAACAGGTACACAAAGGCTAGTCGGGTTTTAAGTTTAGGAATTGGAGAATGAAGCAGGGGGAAAAGTGTTTATACATCCTATTTACATTTCTCCAAAGCAAACTCAGTAGTTTATCTTTTGTTACATCTTTTAAATCAAACAACAATTCCACAAAAAAAAAAAAGTTAAAGACTTAGTACAATTAATAAGCGTGCTTTAAGGGCAAACACACACACTGTGACAAAGTAGAAAAAAAAAAACGCCAACGTATAGTGCAACCCATACAATTTCTTTTGAAATTTCAACAACCCACTCCTCCGCCCAGACTTTACAACAGCAACAAAATTCTCCCAATAGCAACACATCTTATCAATACAATCATGCTGCCTTACTAGATGTACAAGCATATATACAAGTAATCCTACATTGTTCTTATAGTTGTATATCAACAAGCAACAAGTTACAAGCAACAAGCAACAAAGGAAGCATGAATTATGAATTAAAAACAAATAGCATTAACAAGTTTGCAGCTTTTCCTCATCACTGTATTTTTCTTTCTTCTTTGTGACTCAAAATACTTTGGAGAAAAACAAACAACAACCAAACTTAAACCATCCATAAAACAGGATAAACAATAGATAATATGAGAGAATTTAAAGCTGGAATACTGGAATACTGATAGTGATACAGAAGGGCAGTGCGCTACCAATACCAATTGATTTTGGTTACTATTATTATAAGCTCAGACTACAGACACTCATAGAGGCCTTTTAGAAAGCTAGTTGTGCAGTGACTAGAACAAAAAGAAACAACATACTTATGGGCTATTTATAGCAACAACAAAAAAATACAGTGCAAATAATAAATTTAACAACGACTGGATTGGTGATAAAACTACTCTATAGATCACAAGTTAGTTTGAGAGAAAGAGGGAAAGGGGGGGGGGGGGGGGGGGAGAGAGAGAGAGAGAGAGAGAGAGAGAGAGAGAGAGAGAGAGAAGAGAGGAGAGAGAGAGAAGAGAGAGAGAGAGAGAGAGAGAGAGAGAGAGAGAGAGAGAGAGAGAGAGAGAGAGAGAACTGGAATGCTACCTACGTACATGTATTCTAAACTACACCGACTTTCTGACGCCTAAACGAAGATAAGGAAGATAATAAAGAGGCAAAAAGTCGATTCATTTTCCATACCATCTAAAAGTTGGGCAAAAAATTCTGCAAAGGATTGCAATTACAGTCACAGACTAAGCAATTTACCAATAAAAACAAATAGCAGCAGTAGTGACTGTAGCGAGGCATCAGCAACAAGCCAAGTCACCAACATGATCGGAGTGAACACATTTTAGATCAATAAGGGTAACAACGATCTATCTCCAAGAAATCATTACCATAGTTAGTTCAGATTGATACTCAGAGAGGGTTTTTTGTTCAGTCTACTCAGCCTACACTGCAACAAAGAGAAATGATCCAACTGCGCCTACTATTATAAGTGGTATAATTCACCTGGACTCTAAGTTCAAATGTTTATCTACTTAGGTGACTTTGCCTGCTATTTTTGGTAGCCTCGCTCTAAAAGCCATAGTTTGTGTTTGTTCGTTTGTTAATTTGAAACCCTGCCTTTTATTTTCTTTTTAAATTTAAGCCTCAGAGTTAAGTTAATTTGATTTAACGTCCAACATCAGCACTACATAGGCTATATTGTGGACGTGCACCTAGACTGATGTCTGACAATTTTCTATGCTGTAAACCTCAGACACGTCCCTTACAGCTTCTGTTTTGATACACAAGAACTCGCTACATCTACATGCTCACTCTATCTACTTCACAAAATCGTTTTGGCGCCTAGCCTTAAAAAAAGACAAGATAAGACAAGTTTTACAAAAAGAGCTTACTTTTTCTATTACACAATGAGAGAGAGAGAGAGAGAGAGAGAGAGAGAGAGAGAGAGAGAGAGAGAGAGAGAGAGAGAGAAATTATTGTAATTGTGCTTTCAATGAATGCATTGACAACACTTTTTCCCTATGATTTGAATGATGTTTACAACGGCGAATCGGTTGTACGAGAATAGACAAAAAATATTCTTGAAGATAACCCTCACAAAAGTAGACTGAAAAAATGTGCTAACATCGACAGGTTTTATTTTAACCAACTGAACCACATGGGGTTCGCTCTCTCTCTCTCTCTCTCTCTCTCTCTCTCTCTCTCTCTCTCTCTCTCTCTCCAACCTTGGTTCAGCCACCTTTGAATTTGAAGGAGTCTGAGATAGGCATAATTTATTTCAAATCATCCTCAACTCTTTGACAAGAACAAAGAGCCATTTTCTAATATAATGGTTTTTCAACGAGGCGTCATCCCTCACAATTTAAAATAATCACTTAAGCTGAAACGTTTAAAGAGATATTTGAAAGGTAGGGGATTACACTCATCAAAAACTACTACAACTCTTTATCTTTGTACTCACGAAATATTTGAAAAAGATTTGAAAAGTAAAATCTCTTCACAATATCATATAATTAGAAATTTTAGGTTGCCATCAGACACGAAAGTGTAACTTGATATACGAAAAGAAAGCGCCTGTCTTCTAAATGACAAAAACAATTTCAACCGACCACGTCAGATTTAACCATCATTGTAGGCACCTCAATATATACCGGTATCAAACGTCAACAACCGACTTAAAAACAGAAACGGGGGGTAAACCTAAATTACAACGGGGAAATCTTTAACACCAACACTAAAATTTACAGAGTCGATTTAAATTTAACTTCTTTTGATCAAAAAAAAAATAATACAAACACCCCCCCCCAAAAAAAAAAAAAAAAAAAAAAAAAAAAAAAAAAAAAACAAACCCCCCCCCCCAAAAAAAAAAAAAAACAACAACAAACAACAAAAAACAACAACAACAAAAAAACAACAACAACAAAACAAAACCCACCTAGTTTACAACAATGCTGCTTTGATCATTAATTTTACTGTTTAAGTCAACACTATTCTTATACCACTACCAAAGTGTTGGCTTCATCCCAAAAAAAATCTCTGAATTACCAGTCGATGACAAAGACTTGCTTGCACACACAGGCACAGAGAGCAAACCGGGATGTCCAACTCACAGCAATACACTGTATACATGTAATTGTGTCCTAGGAAGGATAATGAAGCAGCTCTAGCGATACTAAATTGGTGGGGATTGTACATGCGGTACTCTAAAGTATCTATACATCTAGACTAACTATCACACTTGTGCGTCCTTTAGGTGTTAAAAGTTAATAAACAACTACAAAAAGTCACAATTAAAAAAACAACGACCCCCCCCCCAAAAAAAAAAAAAAAAATTCCAACACAACACAACACACACATCCAACCGCAACAACAACCGAAGAAACCCACAAAAACAAAGCAGTGCAACGAAATGCTAAGAAAATTTTTAAAAGCTCGTGTACATTGTACCGTAATGAACCAAAATACATTGTCAATTGTCCAATGTCATGACGGGTGCATCACATCACATATATGGGGGGAATCAGCAACACCAACAGTTAGAGAGTGTAGTCACTATACAGTCACACAGTACAGTGACGGGCTGTACGGGTAATGGCAAAGTTCGAAATCACAGCAAAATATCCAGAGAACAAGGTTTTGAGTAACATCTTAACATAACAGCATTGATCATAACAATTAACAAGAAGCCGATTTTGTACAGTTTGTTTTTACAACATAAAATACACGTACTATAGTACTAGGATCTCGGGCGTTAGTGTGTTACAATTTACATGTAGGCCTGTAACAATCAAGTGGGTGATGGGGTGTGGTTGGCCAAGTTTAGGGGGTTCTCTCTCTCTCTCTCTGAGACAGGAGTCATGGTTCCCCGCCCTGTCTCGTGTGTGCAGCACATGAATTGTCAGACGTCAGTCTTGGGGCCGTCCACAATATAGCCTATATAGTGCTGATGTTGGACGTTAAACCAACTCAACTCTCTCTCTCTCTCTCTCTCTCTCTCTCTCTCTCTCTCTCTCTCTCTCTCTCTCTCTCTCTCTCTCTCTCTTCTCTCTCTTTCTCTCTCTCTCTCTCTCTCTCTCTCTCTCTCTCTCCCTTATATTTCTCTCCAATTTTGTCTGACAAGTTTATCATTATAATTACATTGCTGTGTTAATGTAGATTTACTAGATTTTCATATCTCGATTCCCTGCCTAGGCCTATAGATACATTGTACATGTACACATCACCCCCTAAACTTGGCCAACCACACCTCTCTCTCTCTTTCTCTCTCTCTCTCTCTCTCTCTCTCTCTCTCTCTCTCTCTCTCTCTCTCTCTCTCTCTCTCTCTCTCTCTCTCTCTCTCTCTCTCTCTCTCTCTCTCTCTCTCTCTCTCTCTCTCTCTCTCTCTCTCTAGAGAAAGAGAGAGAGAGGCAGAGACAAAGAGACAGAGAAATTAAGCAAATACTTGCTGGCATCATTAAACAATTAAATCCCGACCGACAAGGTGAGAGTGATATTTACACTGATAGGCACGTTCGATCATCGTCATCATTATTATTCATCTTTGACGTCATTACATCTGATGTAAAACAGTACGTACATACAGAATTATAATATAAAGGGAATACCCAATGCACTTAACCGGTTACGAAACGAAACAATGCCAAAAGCATTACATTTTACGTGTACACTGCATTACAAGACGTCAGGGTATAGAGTCTACATTACCGCATTACAGTAGTATTTAATCTGTGGTCTACACACAATGACTGGTAGTGGTACAGAATTCTGAAGGCTGTCTGCACATACACACACACACACAGGAGAGCAGTAGACTAGACTGTAGAGCTAGGGCTGATCTATCAACCTCTATACATATAAACAGGGACTGATAGCCTAAGACTATGACTAAGCCTAAGAGCCTAAAAGTGGCTAGCATTGTACCATTTCTATTCTTGTCGCGACACCTTACAAAGGTAGGACCTAACTGAGTTGGGTTTAACGTCCAACATCAGCACTGTACATGCTACATAGTAGACAGGCCCCAAGACTGACGTTTGACGGTTTCATGTGCTGACACACACGAGACAGGGCGGGGATACCATGACTCCTGTCTCAGCCGGTCACATTAATCTGACACCGACCCAACCAGTAGGGAGCGAAATCGCCAGGGCTTGAACCTCGGACCTCTTGAAACACAGAGGTTCAACGGGGAGGATTTAGCGAATCATCTGCACTGTAAAATCCATATTGTGGACGGGTCCCAAGACTGACACCTGACAATTTTTTGTGCTGCCACATATGAGACAGGGCGAGGATACCATGGCTTAATATAGTTTTTGTCTGAAAGTCCTGCCGATATATATAGAGATAGTCAGTCGATGGGTTAGAGCTCTACGTGAGTGAGTGAGTTTGTTTTTACGACACGTCAGCACGGTAACGGCTATATCTATATTGTGCCCATGATATCCTGGGACAGTTAATACATTATACGCTACGTCTAGGGACAAACCGTACACACAAAGGGTCCTTGTACAATCAAGCTAAACTTGTAGCTTTGCGTCCAACGTCAGCAATATAATTATAAGTTATATTGTGCCCATGAAACAGCTATTACCTTATAAGCTACGTCTAGGGACTAGTCGTGCACGCAAAGGGTACTTGTACAACCAACCAAAACTTGTAGCTACTTTGCGTCCACGTCCAACGTCAGCAATATACAAGTTATTTTGTGCCTAGTACAATACGTCCAACGTCAGCAATATAACTACGTGTATAAGTTATATTGTGCCTAGTACAATACGTCCAACGTCAGCAATATAATTATAAGTCATATTGTGCCCATGAAACAGCTTTTACCTTATAGGCTAGACTCTACGTCTAGGGACTAATCGTGCAAGCAAAGGGTCCTTGTACAGCCAAGCAAAACTTGTAGCTAGCTTAGCGTCCAACGTCAGCATTATAAATATACAAGTTATATTGTGCCTAGTACAATACATCCAACGTCAGCAATTAACTATAACTTATATTGTGCCTAGTACAATGAGGATTCCCCAACTCTGGGTTTTCCCCCACATGGGACAAGCATTAGTCTACATGTCCTGATCATTGAAGTGTGTTAGGGCGGGACGTTCATCAAGAGTCCGAGTCTTATAGTTATATTGTACCTAACACAACGGGGATTCCAAAACTCTGGGTTTTCCCCGACATGGGACAACCAACAGTCTACTTGTCCTGATCTTGTAGCTGTAGTGTGTTAGGGCGGGACGTTCATCAAGAGTCCGAGTCTCTAGGGGCCGCCGAGGAGCTAGAGTGCTGAGACCTGGGCCCACTGCCGCTACTGCTGCTAGTGCTGCTGCCGCTGCTGGGGTAGTGGCGGGAGGTCCCCACTGCAGCTGGTGACTGTGGTGGTGGTGGTGGATGATGGTGATGATGGAGGTGTTGTTGTTGCTGAAGGGGATGGAGATGAACCGACGGCGGCTGCTGATACTGCTGAGGATGCTGATAATGATGTTGCTGCTGCTGTTGATGATGATGTTGTGCAGGTGAGGTTGGGGTAAGAGGTGGAGGTCCATGCTGGTAAAAGTACCCGCGCGGGTGAGGGGAAGGGACCCTCACATGTTGCTGCTGCTGCTGTTGTTGTTGGTTTTCCTGGAAGTATGAGGAACTTTCGAACTGTCTGGCGCCAGGATCCCCTCCCCCTCCACCTCCACCACCACCCTTTCTGAAGGCGGCAGCAGCGGGTGCGGAGGTGGGGGCGGCGTGAGGGGCGAGAGCGGCAGGCCCCCACACAGACGGAGACGCGACTGGGTCGTCAGGGTCCTCAGACTCGCGGCTGCTGGTAGAGGTTCGGGGGTGGCCCCCACTGGACGCGGCGGAGTCCAGACTCGCCATGCTCGCGTGGAAGTCCCGCCCGCCTCCGCGGTGGCCCTTGTGGCCGCGAGCGGTCGAGCCAGAGGCGTCGCCGCGGTAACCGCCAAACTCCAGGTCTAGGCTGTCAATGCTGGAGAGGGAGGAGTGAGGCGGGACGCCCTTCCCGCCGCCGCCGTTTCCCTCCAGGGTCTCGGCGCTGGAGCCGGAGCTCTTGCTGGGTTTCGAGCCGGACTCGAACCCGGAGCTGTCGTCGTCGGGCATGGAGAGGAAGCGCCCGCGCTTGCCCTGGTGAGCGTGCGAGGCCGAGCGCTTGCCCGTGCTGTGCGTGCGCATGTGGCGCGTGATCATGTCGCGGCGGCAGGCGGCGTAGGGGCAGTGCGGGCAGCGGTACGGCTTCTCGCCCGTGTGCGTCCGTTTGTGCGTGTTCAGGTGGTCCGAGCGGGAGAACACCTGCCCGCAGTCGATGCACTCGTAGGGTTTGAGCCCCGTGTGCAGGCGCATGTGCCGCGTGAGCATGTCGGAGCGGGAGAAGGAGCGGTCGCAGATCTTGCAGTAGTGGACCTTGCTGTTGTCCGGCCCCGAGCGGATCGTCTCGGTGGGCAGGTGTTTGGCCATGTGCTTGGCCAGGTTGTCGTTGGACGGGAACGCCTGGCCGCACACCACGCACTGGTGGGCCACGTCAGAGTCGGAGAAGGAGCGCTTGGAGAAGTTCTCCCACTTGACGTGCGCGACCGCCTTGGACGACGCCCGCATGGAGGCGTGCAGCGGCGGCGACGTCGGGTAGACGGCGCGCGGCGACACGGCCAGGCGGTTCACGTCGTGCAGGGAGCCCACGCTCGCCGACTGGGACGGACTGATGGACGGGAATGTGAAGAAGCGCGGCGAGAGCGGGGAGGGCGAGATGAGGTCCGAGTCCGACAAGCCGCCGCCGATACCGGAGCTGGACGCGATGCTGGGGTCGTACGGGCTGGGCATGTTGAAGTTGAAGATCCGGTTTCCCTCGGGCACGGAGCACAGCGGCGACTGGGACGACGACTGCGGGGAGACGAGGCCGTGCGGCGAGTAGTTGAGGCGGTGGCCGTGCCGGTACACGGGCGGGTAGAGCGGGCCGGACGGCGACGCCTGGGCTGACTTGGCGCCGCCCGGCGAGCTGGTGGGCGTGTCCGAGTCTGTGGCCGCGCTGCGGTAGAGGCCCGCGTGCTGGTGCGGGAAACACAGGGACGGCGAGGAGAGAGGCATGGACATGAGCTTGCCGGGCGACAGCGGTGCGCGGGACAGGTCTAAGGCTCCCCCGTGCGCGTGCTGGCCGCGCGGCTTGGCCTGCGGGAATGTGAACTGGTGGTGCGGCGCGCCGGTGGGGGGCGGGGGCAGGGGGAACCTCGTCGCAGGCTCCATAAACACGTCGCCCTCGTCCGCGCTGAGCTCATGCGAGTCCGTCTTGTAGCTGCTCTCGTCCGTGAAGGAGCGGCGCGGGCTCTTGGGCATCGAGGAGCTTTCCTCGTCGCCGTCATCACTGACGCTCTCCAGCTTGAGCGTCGGCTTGATGTCCACGCCCGAGTCCGACGACGACTGGATGATCACACGCGACGGCGACGACGATGAGGACGCGGCCATCTTGGCGCTTTGCTGATGACCAGGAGACACGTCCGACATGCCCGCGTCCTCCATGGATCTCTCCTGCTCGCCCACGCTCAGGCGGTCGCCCTTCAGGCTGGACACGTACCGCTCGTGGAGCCGCCGCTTGAACTTCGGCGGCTGAAGCCGCTCCTCGTCGCGGTCACCGTCGCCGCCTGTCATATCGGCGTCAAGGTCCTCCTCGTAGCCGCCCACGACGCGCTGCCTGTGAAGCGGGCGGCGGCTGGACGGGGAGCAGCGACGCCCCAGTGGGGACGCGCGCTGACTGCCGCCTGGCGAGTGTGATGACGGCATCAGGCCAGGCGTCTCGGAGAATCCGGAGAAAGGGCTCTGCTCTCGACTGCTGCCGCTGTCTTCCTCCGCCACGCTGGAGCCCGTCTCCGAGTCAATCAACGTGTCGTCAACGTCAGTGTCACCGCTAGAGAAGCGGTGCCTATGGTGCGCGTGGCCGCCCTCATGACGAGCCGCCGACGCCCCAAGGCCGACCGGCGTGCTTTTGGACGTGGCCATGCCGGGAGCGCGCGCGGGTTTGCTGGGCGCTGCTACAGCCACGTCGCCGGTCGTGGAGGAGTCTCCGCTGCTGCCCGAGGAGACGTGCCGCCAGCGCAAGTGCTCTGCTTTGATGGACGCGACGGAAACGCTCAGGCCGGCCGCCTCGAGGGACGTGGACGCCGCGGTGCCTGGAGTGCCAGGGGTTGGTAGCGGCGCCGCCCGCAGTGTGACCGGTGGCGACGGCTGCTGCCTGTGCGAGCCGCCCACCTCGGGGAACACGAAGAGCTGGCGCTGCTTGTGCGCGCTGGGCGGGCTGAGCGACGGCGACCTGTCGGGCGTGGGGACCTGCAGGCCCAGAGACTTGTGCGTCCTGGGGGACGTGCTGGCGGGGGACGCGATGACGGGACTGTCCAGGCCCCTACTGTCGCTCACCGTCGCCTGGGAGAGCCTCTGCACGATCTGCACCGTGGGCGACAGGTTGTCCGGCGTGTGCGACATCCAGGGCGCCGCCAGCTCCGCCTCGGACAGCAGCTCCGTCATCTGGATCTCAGGCACGGTGGCCGCTCTGGCCGCGGGACGCGCGGGGTCGCACGCCTGATCTGACGCCGCGGCGGGTTTGTCGTGGGGGTCAGACGACGAGGTAGGTTTCTCGCCTGGGTTTTGTGGCCCTGAAGTGTTTTTAGTCTTAGCCTGGGCGTGTCTGTGTTGGGAAGGATCCATGTTCTCACCGTACACGCGAACACGCTGCTGTTCCGGGGATGGGTCCCAGCCCGAGGAGACAGTCGGCTGGCGGTACTGGTGGGAGAACAGCTCGGCGCACGCCTGCTGCGACTTGTGGGCCGGGAGCGCGGCCGCCTGGGTGAAGATGGGCGGCGAGGCTCGGAACGGCAGGAACTGGTCCTGGGGCTGCAGCCGCCTGCCCTGCAGGAGGCCCTCGTCGCCCGAGTGGTGCCTGGAGCGCGCGACCACCAGCGACGGCTGCGGCCGCCCGTGGAACTCCTGACAGATGGGCGGCGACGGCGCGTGGGTCTGCCCGTGCTGGCTTACGTAGGCGCGGACGTACGTCTCAGAGTAGTCATGGTGGTACTGCGCGGCTCCTGGACGCTCGTAAAGCGGTCGCTGCCGCTCTTCGTGGCGCGCGGGTTTGACGACGCCGCGCCGGTGCTCTGATGAAGATCGGAGAAATACAGAGTCCTCCTCCGCCCAAGAGTCGGCTTCGCCGGACGGGCTGGCATATTGCACGAAGGGAAGAGGGACGGGGAGGGATCCCTTCTCGCCCCCCACCTCACGGCTGTCCGGGGGCTCGCCTGATTTACCACCACTGTCACTAGTATAGGCTGCAGATGTCGTCGTCAAAGAGGTCATACACGCCCTGTTGTCATGACGATGCTGCTGCTGCTGCTGCTGTTGGTGATGATGATGGTGATGATGATGATGGTGTTGCTGGTGTTGTGATTCACTTGAAGTCTCGCTCACTCCAAGTTTGCTCCGGGGGGAGTGGGTCATGCTAGTCCCTTCAGGACTCCTCACCCCGCGCGGCTCGGCTAGCACGCCGCCACCAACGCGGCTGTCGCCGCCATCCGGGCTGGCCGCGCTCAGGGCGTCCCGCGCGGGATCTCGTCTCGGGCAGTCTCCATGGCCAGGGGAGGGAAACCTTCTCGGGTCCAACGCTGCGGGTGTTCCGACGCAACCCTCGCGGCTCTGAGCTTGACTCTCACAGATCTCGCCGCTCTCAACACTCAGCACCTGTAACAATTGTCGGCCGCCAGACGGCGATTCCACAAGTTCTTCTTCTCGCTGGCGCCGGGCAACAAGAACCGCGGGCGGCGAGTGAAAACAGCCAGAGTCCAAGCTGACAGCTCCACCGCTGGGCTGAACACCGTTCTTGGAGACAGAGACAGTGACGGTGATGGGTCTCTCAAGGCCTGTCTCAAGCTTGGACTGGTCCAGCGAAGAGGTCGCGCACAGAGCAGCAGTAGACGGTACTCCTGATGCAAGAGGCGCTGCGCATACTAGCATTAAAGCTGCGGGATTTGGCGCGGCTTGGCAGGACAGGCGGGGTTACTGGGAGGACAGGGTGGATGTCGGATCAACAAGCAGAAAGTGGCATCGGCCCTAGTGGTCTCAAGGTGAAAGCAAGGGAATCTTGTCAAACTGTCTGGAAATTAATGATCTCAGTAGAGCAGCATAGGCACTAGCAATCTCAGGGTAAAAGGAAGGGAATCTGTCCAAACTGAATTTAATGATCACACTGAGGTTGGGTTCCCAACAACCTTAGTGGTTTATACTGGTGGAGTTCAATTCTTGGTCCTTCTTGACATCTCTGCCTGAAACAAAGAGGGAAATGTCGTTGATAAATCAGTGTTTGTGTAGAAATTTAACAAGACTGACTGTGTGATGATGATAAAGAAGATAAAGATAAAGATGATGATGATGGTGATGATGATGATGATGATGATGATGGTTATGATGATGATGATGATGATGATGATGATGATGATGATGATGATGATGATGATGATGATGATGATGATGGTGATGGTGATGGTGATTTGACTCATGGTGGTGATGATGATAAAATCATAATTATCTATGTTGAAGAAAAAGGATCCCCTAGTCTAACAGGATAGAGGGAAGGATAGATTGATAGATAGATAGATAGATAGATAGATAGATAGATAGATAGATAGATAGATAGATAGATAGATAGACAGATAGACAGATATGTAGATAGATAGACAAATAGAGAGGGGGAGAGAGAGAGAGGGAGAGAAGAAGGATGAGAGATAAAGGGAGGGAAACATAGAGAGAGAGAGAGAGAGAGAGAGAGAGAGAGAGACAGAGAGAGAGACAGAGAGAGAGACAGACAGAAAGAGTAGTGGTAGTGCAACAGGCTTGTTATCATGTTATGACAGCTTTAGACGCGGACTTGCGGAGTATATACATGGGAAAACCCATGGAACCGCTCCCACCATGCTCCCTATAGGCCTAGTCCATCACTCGTGCAACGATGTGCACTCTGTTGCCTTGTACATGTGTACAACATTACAGTCAGACACACAGCGTTGTTAAATAAGTGTTCATATGTTCATAGTTTAAGGGGAAGGTTGCTTACATCATTTTATATTTTACTAGAAACGGGCGGTTACTTTCTAATGTCTTTGGAAACGGGAAGGAGGAGGGGGTCGGGTGAGGTTTTTTTTCACGGCATGTTAGTACGGCAATAATGTGGTTTAAGGGGTGGGGTGGGGGGGGGGGGCAGCTTGTCACTTGCACAGTGACCTCTTTCACACGGTTTTGAAGAGTAACTAACTACACGGTACATGTATAAGGTAGTTTAAATATGTCACATTGGATGTTCACAGTTCAAAGATTTCAAATTTCTAGAAACTTAATCTAAGTTTCAGGGACCTTCCGGTTGGATACCACCTCTCTATCACTTGCGTCTTATTCGCCCGACGATATGCACCCGGGATCAAACAACACAACCATCTATTTTCAAAAGAAGAGGACGACGACGACGACGACGACGGCGTAGTAGTAGTAGTAGTAGTAGTAGTAGTAGTAGTAGTAGTAGTAGTAGTAGTAGTAGTAGTAGTAGTAGTTGTTTACAAATTGTCTGCCATGGAGGCCGTTGAATATCGCTCTGTCATCAAATTCCTTCACTTAAAAGGACAAACCCCCACGGAAATCCATCAACAGATGGTAGAAGTTTATGCTGAAAAGTGCCCTAACTACAGTACGGTGACTCATTGGGTGAGAAAGTTCAAATCTGGCTTTTTGTCAGTGATGGATGAACCTCGCGAAGGCCGGCCAACATCTGTTGTGACTGAGAAAAACGTGTCCACTGTGGAGGGACTAGTAAAGCAGGACAGGCGAATAACAGTCAAACAGTTAGCAAGTGAAACCAGGATCAGCGTAGGTTCAGTTGAAAAGATTCTTCATGATCACCTCAATCTGAACAAGGTCTCAGCTCGATGGGTACCAAGGTTATTGACCGCTGATCAGAAGAAAGAGAGGGCTGATTGTTGCAAACATCTTCTTCGGTTAGAAGCAAATGACGACTTGTTCTTTCAGAAAATTGTAACCATGGATGAGACTTGGATCTATCAATTCGATCCAGAGCCGAAAAACGCGTCTATGCAATGGAAAAGACCCTCATCGCCCCCACCAAAGAAAGCAAAGGTCACACAATCAAGTGGCAAGGTCATGCTGTCTTGTTTCTGGGACTGTGAGGGCATCATAATGACTGACTACATGGAAAAGTGGAAAACAATCACTGGAGAGTATTATTCAGGGTTGCTAAAAAGACTGAGATCTTAAATTGTAAGAAGAAGACGGGGAAAGCTTCGAAACGGAGTCCTGCTTTTGCATGATAACGCTCCTGCTCATCGAGCACGACAAGTCGTTGAGACAGCTGATCAGTGTGGCTTTGAAATTCTTCCCCATCCACCATATTTACCGGATTTAGCTCCATCAGACTTCTGTCTGTTCCCAAACCTTAAGATATCCATAAAAGGGCGCCGTTTTGAAGACATTGAAGATGCGATTTCTGCTGTGGAAGAGTGGTTTCAAGCGCAAAATGACACGTTTTACTCTCAAGGACTTTTGAAGGTCAAGGACAGGTGGCAGAAATGTGTAACTATGCAGGGTGACTATGTAGAGAAATAAATGTAAGTGTGCCAAATTTTAAGTCTCTGGGTTTATTCCTTCATTGTCATGCTAAGAACATAGTGAACACCCCTCGTAAGCTATATTGTGGAGGGACCCCAAGACTGACGTCTGGCAATTTTATGTGCTGCCACACACGAGACATTTCTACCAGGGAGTAAGAAATAATCCAGAACTGAGTTTGAGTTTAACTGTTGCGTCCAATGTCAGACATTATGTGAGATATATTTCGGACAGGTCCTCAGACTAACGTCTGACAAGTTTACGTCACATTACGGCCAGGACTTTCAGCCGGTCAAATTTTACGTACACCGACCGAAACCAGTAAAGGAAAGAATGGAATAAATAACTTTTCACTCATCGTGGATTTCGAACTAGAAAACTCCTGATGTGGTGGCCAACGTTCTAACCCCGTTTGGAGAACTAAGCATCCACTTGGATTAAATTTATAACCTCTAGGCCTAGGTTTAAGTAGGTTTCATATTGTTGTTTTTCTTTTTTAAGGTATATCGTCAGCAAAAAGGCTATAAATGTATCGCAGGTGGGTCCCTACACTAACGTCTAACAAAGATTTACGTAATGGCTTACGAAGATAGATCGAAGGTATCAGGATCCTGTCGTAGCCAATCGTTTTGAGACCAACTCGAACATTGAAATGTATTTGTATAGAGCGATGTTGTTGAGTTGGTTTAACGTCCAACATTAGCACTATATAGACTATACTGCGAACGAACCCCGAGACTGACGTCTGACAATTTTAAATGCTGCCACACGGGATATTATGACTCCTGTCTCAGCCGGTCAAATTAACCTGACACCTACCCAACCTGTAGGGAACGCCATCGCTAGGGCTCGAAGCAAAAACCTTTTGCGTCGGAAGTCGGTGTTCTACCAAGGTTAATGTGCCCCTGAAACAACGGACCAATAAGGTTTCCTAAGAAATTCTTCACACAGGGAGATGAAATGTTTCGTTAAGTGGCCAATACATAATTATAGCTGCGAGCATGTGATCTGTTCTTCCTCCTCCTACGCTTCTTATTCTTGTTCTTCTTCTTAGTTATTGTGGTTCTCTAACTAAGCGGACCTCGGTTCTTCTCTCAATGACAAATATGTGCCGATCTGCATCCGGAATCAGCTGATTAGTTCTAAGAAAGAGGGGAGAGATAGAGATAGATAGATAGATAGATAGATAGATAGATAGATAGATAGATAGACAGATAGAGAGGGACCAACTTGATCAGTGAAGTATTTTTGTGGAGAAGACATAATAGCTGCGAGCAAGTCAAACTGCTCTTCCTCCTCCTCCTCCTACGCCTCTTCTTCGTGTTTATGGTTTTCTTATTTATTGCAGCTCTCTAGCTAAGGGGGCCTCGGTTCTTCTCTCAATGGTTGAATGAATGTATCAATGCTTCTCTCAATGGTTGAAATAAATGTATCAATGCTTCTCTCAATGGTCTAAAGAAATGTATCAATGCTTCTCTCAATGGTCTAAAGAAATATATCAATGCTTCTCTCAATGGTGGAATGGATGTATCAATGCTTCTCTCAATGGTCTAAAGAAATATACCAATGCTTCTCTCAATGGTGGAAAGAAATGTATCAATGCTTCTCTCAATGGTTGAATGAATGTATCCATGCTTCTCTCAATGGTTGAATGGATGTATCAATGCTTCTCTCAATGGTCGAAAGAAATGTATCAATGCTTCTCTCAATGGTTGAATGGATGTATCAATGCTTCTCTCAATGATTGAAAGAATATATCAATGTAACGGCGAGGTGTCACACAGTGCAAGAGGTGCATGAGTCAGTCAACGCTACAGACTACATGTACATGTATTATGTGCCGATCTGCATCCGGGATCAGCTGATCAGTTCTTAGAAAGGAAAAAGGAAAGGGGGGGGGGGAAGAGAGGGGGAGAGAGGGAGACTACATGTACATGTATTAT
>RQTK01000251.1:502038-507770 GCA_003991915.1 Elysia chlorotica
TATTATTATCATTATTATAATAATAATAATAATAATTATTTTTATTATTATTATTATTATTATCATTTTAATTATTGTGTTTACTCACATTTTTTGTCGCAAGGTTGCACACCATAGAATAAAACACACTATGCGTGTACATGTATCCACACTCACTTGCCTTTAAGACTATCTCTCTCTGGCCCTATTATAATGTATGCCACTGTATAATAAAGAGACTAATCCTGTCAGCCAGCATTAAAATTAGCATCCTTAGCACTATGGGGGTGGTTTTTAGGTCTCATGCCTACTAAGACCACGAAATATCACGTAACGAGGTAGCGGCCCAAAATCGAAAACACAGTCACAATATGTTCGAATACGCCTTTAAAGCGTCGAGGTACGAAATGAAAAATCGACGCACTAAAGAGTCCAAACTTTATCATCCTCAGAATGTTTCACTTTCGTTGCTTTTAGTTTTCCTGTCCTCCAGTATCATTCTGGATAAGACAATGATATCAGGGTCAGACGCTGGCCTTTTTTTTTCTCCTATGACGAGAAATGTTCTATGTTCTTAAGGTATTGAATATACAGTGTCCTAGGTTCCTAAGGAGATTAATATATATAAACTCTTCGCTCACTGTTTTGATAGTCATGAACCAAATCTCACAAGACGCAAAAGAAAACACCTCAATATAGCCTATATAGTGCTGGTGTTGGACGTTTAACCAACTCAACCACAACTACGGCCAAGAAGGGTTAGTGCATCCAAATGAAAATTCGAGTCACAATATAAACAATCCATCCTTGGAACAAGCAATGTCGAAAAGCGTTGATGGATGGATGAATATTAACCCAATCGTAGCAGAACGTCAAGTCATACGCAACGTCCTGCCACCTTGCATTCCCGAAAAGTTCTCTCGACGGCCTTGCGTCCTCTTTGAGCCAAGGATGAGGCAACACCACAGGATCGAACTGCTAACCGCCGGCTTATCAGCTAAACTCTCTACCAACTGGACCGTCTACTTTTCCACATAGCCGGCCAGACTTCACGACAACAGTCACTGCAGATCCAAGGTGCAAATCTCGGCTTAGCGTCCGACGTCAGAGCAGTAGATGGCCTGTTTGTGGACCTCTCTCAAAAGTAACGTCTGGCAATTTTATGTCTTGCCACACACGCAGACATTGCTGGGATACCATAATTCATGTTTGAGCCGGTCACATTATACTGACTCTCAGCTTGACTATGTTTCCTAATCTCTTACCCGGATTCCTCGGGAAAATAAATGTACGGGGATATTAAATTCAAATACTACCCTTTTTAAAGCGTGTTGTGAAAAAGCTCACGTGGACGATGATTCAGAGTTAGATCTACTGACCAATATCCATCGGAATGTCGCGGCTATCACGTGTTTAACAAGAACAGCTGGTGTCCGGTTCGAATATCTCGAAAAAAGTCTCCGTGCTGGTACTGACTTCTTTGGGAAATGCTGAGGGATGATACATTTACCAATCACATCATATTTTTGAATCCCTGTTGACATGAGAATCATCGCTCACGGCCAATGAATCAACCATGTACAGTTAAATGTCCGTCCCACTCACACTATTTACATATTTCGACAAGAAGAATCAACTCTCATTGAATCATCCGGACATTGAATCAACCATGGCCACTCCACAGTCCGCCCTACACACTTTTCAACGTCTCTAAAGAAGAAGAATCACCCCTCATTGAGTCATTCGGGTATTGAATCAGCCATCTCCAGTCTAGATACATTTTTCAACGTCTTTCAACAAGAAGAATCATCTCCCACTGGTAGTGAATCAGCTATGTCCACCAAACAGACCGCTCAACACATTTTTTCAACGTCTCTAATCAAGGAGAATCATTCCTCACAGGCAGTGAATCAGCTATGTCCGATCCACACATTTTTTTAATGTCTTTCAACAAAGAGAATCATCGCTCAAGGCAGTGAATCAGCTATGCTATGTCCACTCCACAGTCCGCCCTACACAGTTTATAAAGTCTTTCAATAAGGGCAGAGAATCAGCTATGCTATGTCCACTCCACAGACTTTGTAACGTCTTTCAACAAGGAGAATCATAACCTCAGGGTAGTGATCAGCTAACCACGGTCCGCTCCACACATTTTTTAAAACGTTTTTTAACGTCTCTCATTAAGAAAAATCATCCCCCACGGGCAGTGAATCGGCTATGTCCACTTCATACATTCTTGAACGCCTTTCAACAAGAAGAATCATCGTTAACGGGCAGTGAATCAGCATTGTCCAGCCAGGTCCAAACCAACATTTCCAACTGACCAAGACCTAAAGAAAACTGAACTGTGCTCCTTCAACTACGGTAGTTGGCCGACGCGCACCTACACACACATGACATAGAGTGTTATGGAGAACAGCTGGCGCTATGGGCTTGGCACTCACCTAGCGGGACAACCTGGGGTGGCCCACCCAGCCCACCCATCATGCTTTCATTAGCGAGTGACTCACCGAGTCAGCGAGCCATCGAGTCAGTGAGTCAGCGGCCGAGATAGAATCAGAGCTACCAACCCAACTTGCCTATTTTGTATGTAGCCTTGCGTCCAACATCGGCACTAGAATAGGATATTTTGTGGACAAGTCCCAAGACTAACGTCTGTCAACATAACGTGCCGCCACACTGAGTGCCAAAGAGCGCAGGGATACCAGGACTCCTGTCTCAGTCAGCCACAGCCAACCCTACACCAAAAAGCGTATCATTGCGTAACGCTATTTCCTTAGACTTTATTTGTGCTAAAAGTTCACGCTTTGGCGAATGGCTAGGTTGGCGGGTGTGTATATATAATTATATAACACACGATGTAGACCCAGACGGCCTCAGCCCTAACACAGACAGACTCATAACTCCGGTATGTGAGTCTGGATCTACATATATCTATCTATGATCTAGGCTTGATCAGGACTACATCGTTGTTGTTGTTGAGCTAGTTTAACGTCCAACATCAGCACTATATATTCTATTTTGTGGACGGGCCCCAAGCCTGACGTCTGATAATTTTAGGTGCTGCCACACACGAGGCAGGGCGGGGATATCATGACTCCTGTCTCAGCCGATCACATTAAACTGGTACCGACCCAACCAGTAGGGAGCGAAATCGCCAGGGCTCGAACCAGGAAACTTTTGCGTATGTAGCCAGTGTGCCCCTAACTGGCACTCGCATACAAATTCTAGTGGTCGCACAGACAGACTAAAGACTAAGGCTGAAGATATACCAACTCATACATGCATCCTGGCCATACACAGGCAATATGCGGAGATCCAATTTTCAGTGGTTAATCGTTTCTGAAGATAAACCGGCTGTCGTGCGACGGTTACCAGCTTCCGCGTCGCACGACGGTTTCTGTGTTTTGCTATGGGGAGGCAAAACTTGATCTGTGTTGGACGACCGCCATTGTTTTCCGGCTCTCGATTCAAAACTTTAAACACACTTTTCTCCAGAATGCCTTCATAAGTATAGATCCAAGTAGTATATTTAAATCGTTGCATTGTTGTTGTTGTTGTTGTTGTTGTTGTTGTTGTTGTTGTTGTTGTTGTTGTTGTTGTTGTTGTTGAGTTAGTCTCAGTCGGTCACATTAAACTGACACTGACCCAACCAGTAGGGAGCAAAATGACCTGGGCTCAAACAAGGGATCGCTTGCGTATGAAGCCAGTAATCTACCCCATGACCACTGACTACATCACCAGAATGTACAGTGTATTAATATTACATTGATGGTGACACCGGCACTCGCATACTACGTCTAGTGGTCGCACAGACAGACTCACGACTCGGGTATGTCATCCTGGATCTACATCTATGATCTATGATGTAGACCCAGACGGGATCAGCCCCAGCACAGACCGACTCATAACTCCGGTATGTGAGTCTGGATCTACATCTATCTATGATCTGGACTCGCTGAGGACTGCATCACCAGAATGTATTAATATACTGGCACTCACACACTAAGTCTACTTGTAGCACAGGCAGAATCCCGACTAAGGTATGTGAACCTGGATCTATCTCTATGATATAGACCTGGCGAGGACTACATCACCAGAATGTATTCATATTACAGCACATTGATGGGGACACCGGTACTCACATACTTAGTCTACTGGTCGCACAGACAGACTCACGACGCAGGTATGTGAACCTGGATCTATCTCTATCTGTGACCTAGACTTGATGCGGACTACAGCACCAGAATGTATTAATATTATATTGATGCTGACACTGGTACTCACACACTTAAACTGAGCCAAACCAGTGGGGACAGAGAGAGAGAGAGAGAGAGAGAGAGGGATGGAGAGAGACAGAGAGGAGGGGGGGGGAGAGGCAAAGAGATAAAGAGAGGGTGGTTTACTTACAACTCATGCCAGACACAATACCAAAATACAATAAAATGAAATATCAAGCAGGTGTTCCATAATTCAAAATACTGTTGGTTTATATACAGTATGTGTAAGGGGTGCGACTCACCATCCTTTTGATTATGTACGGTAGTTTATTCTGTAATTATTCTCTATCTTCCTCTCCCCCTCCCTCTCTAGCCTACATGTATTTCTCGATCTTTCTTCATCGACGTAATAGCCGCTAGACCTGGGCGTGCGTTTCGTTTGATTGAGGAAACTTGTTTCTATCGTTGAGTTTCCCTTGTCGCTTTTTCCTTTTGATTTGGGAAATCTAGGGAAACGGAGAATGTCCTTAGTTGTCGGTCGGTACTGGGAGATCATAGGAGCGCTGTTTCCCCAGTTCCCTGAGTTCTAGGGAACTTTTGGGAAGTCCGGGGGAACGGAGCGCTCCGGGTGTTTCCTTTCATCCGCGGACATTTGCCGCTAATTTTCACTATTAAAGTGAGGTCTCTGTGGACGCCAAATCAGTGCCACGAGAACCATCACCGAGTACGTGTCCGTTGTGTGTGGGTGCCACAACGTGAGTTCTAGCTTCTGTATTTGGATATTTTTCTTAAAGCTGAAAATATACCAACTCATACATGCATCCTGGCCATACACAGGCAATATGCGGAGATCCAATTTTCAGTGGTTAATCGTTTCTGAAGATAAACCGGCTGTCGTGCGACGGTTACCAGCTTCCGCGTCGCACGACGGTTTCTGTGTTTTGCTATGGGGAGGCAAAACTTGATCTGTGTTGGACGACCGCCATTGTTTTCCGGCTCTCGATTCAAAACTTTAAACACACTTTTCTCCAGAATGCCTTCATAAGTATAGATCCAAGTAGTATATTTAGTCTCAGATAGTAATAAAATAGGGTCACAATAAAAATGATATATGAAATCAGCGTAGTTTTTTTTAAATATTTGAAAAGTTTTTTATTTTCTTAACCTCTGGGCACATTTTGACCTAGATAGCTGTTCAAGCCTGAATCTAGGCTCGCGTGTATGTGCGAAGAGCGATTCCCCGCTGACCGGTGACTTTTGATCCTGGCATCACATGCTTCGGCTGGCATCTGTGTTGCTTGGGCAAGATATACCAGGATCGACAACTTTGTCTTATGATACTGTCGACCCACGCTTGGTTTATCTTGGTGTAGCCGTACACTAAGTTTCACACTGTATGTTGGAGCTGCAGTTGTGTTTGGACTATATGATCTACAGTTTTATTATCCATTGAAGTTACTTCGAACTTCCAGTTTGTTTATCCTTTGGAGAGGATTGTGTCACTTTGGGGTAAGTTGGCTCTTCATTTATTAT
>RQTK01000251.1:510422-517922 GCA_003991915.1 Elysia chlorotica
CATCTTTAGAGTCTTTGAATAATTCTCTAATGTTTTTAGAACGAGAAAAGGGTGAAACTTACTATTAACTTTAAAAATCGCCCCTAGTTTCAAAAACTAATTTTGAAAAATTTCTTTTTTGGGTTTTGTTTTGTTTCTTTTCCTAAATACTTCCGATTGAGAGATAGATAATTATAATAGCATAAACAACGTGATGTAGAAATGTACTGTACACTGTAGCTAGTATCAGTCTAGCAACGTTAACTGACCCCGCAGGGTGAGAAGAAAGATGGCAGAAAATGGAATCTGTGCCGGAGCTTAGATAGAGCATCGACAGTTGAACCGCTGTCTACAAACCTATGTTTGGCCCGTCACTCCCAAGGTATCATCCTACTACGGCAGCCTGAGTTGAGTTCAGTTAGTTGAACATCCAATCTAAGAAATATATATATACTATATTGTAGATGGGCCCCAAGACTGACGGCTGACAAATTTACGTGCTGCTTCACGTGAGAGAGAGAGAGAGAGAGGGAGGGAGAGAGAGAGAGAGAGAGAGAGAGAGAGAGAGAGAGAGAGAGAGAGAGAGAGAGAGAGAGAGAGAGAGAGAGAGAGAGAAAGAGAGAGGGGTAGTTCTAGTAGATACAGATCTAGATATCGGCATGTGGTGTCAAACCAACCCAGCCTGATCGGGTCAGTGTCACCTGTCACCATAACTTGAGAACAAAGGTTCAGTCTAGCTGAGGCAGCAGAAATGGACACTCGTCACCCGGCTAACACAATGGCTTATCTCACAGATATACCAAAGTGACACATAAATAATTCTCTAACCCTTTTATAACTAGAAAAAGGTTACTCTTACGATTAACTTTAAAAATCGCCCTTAGATAAAAACAATTTTTTTTTCAAAAAAGTCTGTTTTTTTTCCTCTTTTTTTTCTGTTTCTAAAAGCCGCTTATTTTGAGATAGACAACTTTAATAGCATGAGCAACGTGATGTAGAAATGTACTGTACACTGTAGCTATTATCAGATATTGTAGATGGGCCCCAAGACTGACGGCTGACAAATTTACGTGCCGCTTCACGAGAGAGAGAGAGAGAGAGAGAGAGAGAGAGAGAGAGAGAGAGAGAGAGAGCGGTAGTTCTAGTATTATACAGATCTAGATTTCGGCATGTGGTGTCAAACGAACCCAGCCTGATCGGGTCAGTGTCACCTGTCACCATAACTTGAGAACAAAGCTTTAGTCTAGCTGAGGCAGCAGAAATGGACACTCGTCACCCGGCTAACACAATGGCGTATCTCACAGATACACCAACATGATCCTGACCCATCATAAGAATCGTTGAATACTTCTCTAACCCTTTTATAACGATATACCAACATAATACGGATCCATCATAAGAATCTTTGAATGATTCTCTATTTAACTCTTTTATAACCAAACAAATCGGTAAGATCAATTACGAGTAAATTTAATACAGCAATTTTTGAGAATGGGATTTTGTCGAGGCCTCCGATAAATTACAGGCAGGGTTACCGAAATGAACAAACGTGTGCATTTAGAACTGAAGCGATACATAATTATCATTAAAACAATAGGTACAGAAAGATACTTCTACGTCTAGTAGGCTTCTAGACCGAACAGAAAAAATACCCACTGGGCATATTTTTCTGTCCTAACTATGATACTAATTTGAAAAAGGGAAAAAAAAAAACACTACTACCCTTGTTAAGTGTTTTGCAAGGTGTGTTCATTTCAGTGAATTCGGTGACTGCCTGTTATTTTGAGTAGCCTCGAATTCAATACACAAACATCGGGTGCCCCGTAGCCTGCCCAACGAGTGATCTACCGACTAAGCTATCAGCCCCCCCCCCCCCCCCCCCAAAAAAAAAAAAACAAAAAAAAAAAACAACAACACATACATACGCTACTGCAACAGCACAAATTAATCACTCTCTGACTTTTTTAACGTCCCATAAATTTCCACCTGGTTTAGATTCAAACCGCGAACCTTTGCTCTACCAGACCAGAGAACTAGCCGAGTTTAGAGTACCTATCGCCCCTCAGCGCCGCTAAAGTACACGCGGGCGGGCGCGCTACCGAATCCAATGATTTAAATTACCAGCTTATATTGACATTCCATCCGGGTGGATTACGTGTAACGTGTATTATTAGTATTGTTTCCTGAAACGAGAAGGGTTAGGCGATCAGTATGTATACAAGGTACATAATACTATAGTTTTCGACTCAGCTTTGTTGGTGAGTTATTTTAATGTGCGATGTGTGGCAGAGTGCCATCTGGCGAAAGGTATTTCAGGAATGCGATAAAATAATAGTCGCGACCCATACTAAATAGGCATACTTGGCTAGCATATAGTCTTTGGTCACGTGGCGGCGTATGATTGTAACAGGATCCCTTTGGGGACCCAACAGATTTTAAATCACTTTAAGGAAGAGAAAACTTTAATAACGTTTATTCGCTGTTGCTTAGCGACATATAGACCATAATGTGGACGAGTCCCAAGACGAACGTCTGACAATTTTACATAATTATGACAAAGAGAGTCTGTCTCAGCTGGTCACATTTAGTATACTGACACCGATCCAAACAGCAAGCGGGGGAAATCGTCAGAGCGGGACTCGAACGCCGATCATCCTGCATCGGAACCGTTGTACTACCCCAGGGCTACACCCCCCCCCCCACAATCGCCCAACCACATTGAGGCTCCTAATGGCCTTTAAGGGCAGGTTTCTCATGGATTGGATGCGTAGTGCATAGTATTTTTTTTTCTTATTTTTTTCGAGTACATGTACTACGAGTCAGTTGGGCAGATTGGTGGAGGGATTTCCTAGTCGATGCTTCATGCTCAAAAACGAAAAAAAGGGAGATAAAGAGAGAGAGAGAGAGAGAGAGAGAGAGAGAGAGAGAGAGAGAGAGAGATAAATACAGGCATATCAGCAGTCAAAACGACAGAATGATAATAATTATGAGAAGAGGGAGAGCAGAAAACACAAAGAGTACATTAATTAAATCATAGAGCGTTCTTGACATTTTCTTCTTTGATAAACGACACCACTCTTGAGGCTCTATGACAGACCCTCACGCCTATGAATCTTGCTACATAAGCTGCACCGACCCCTTCTTCTTCCACTTTCTTCTACTTCTTCTTCTTCTTCTTCTTCTTCTTCTTCTTCTTCTTCTTCTTCTTCTTCTTCTTCTTCTTCTTCTTCTTCTTCTTCTTCTTCTTCTTCTTCTTCTTCTTCTTCTTCTTCTTCTTCTTCTTCTTCTTCTTCTTATTAACTTCGTTGTTTTTGTAGAAAGTTATTACAATCTTTTACAATCTTATATTCTTGCTTTTTTTCTGTAAGAAAGCCGTGGAATTAGATATTGATTAAACTTTTCTTTTTTTTTTTTTAATAAATAGTGAAACTGCCACTTTGCCCGACCTTTTTTTAAAGGCATGAGCCACCACTGAGTAGATGTATCGTATGGCTACACCTGCACAATTAACCTATCAACCGGGACCATAAGAACAGGCCAAATCACCGGAATAATTGGAGTGGACACATTTTAGCGTAATACGGGTATCAGTGAACTATCTCTCGTAAAAACCCTTACCATAGTTCGTTCAGATTAAAACTCAAAGAGGCGTTTTAGCTCAACCTACTCAGCCTGCACTGCAGCGGTGACAAACTGACCCAACTGCGCCTACATTTTTAATAGTATAATTCACTTGGACTCTAGTTGCACTTTTTTGGTCTACTTCGGTGACTTTGTCTGATATTTTCGGAAACGACCCTACAAAAACAAAACAAAACAACAACAAACAAAATCAAAAAGGAAAGATAACGAACGGTCTTTGACCTCGGACCCTTGGGATCCTAATCGAAGCCACTTCCCTACCTTATCAGTCCATAACGTGTACAATACATGCAGAGATAACGTCGCTTTGTGCGAGAACGCGAGGGCGTTGAGAATACCGGGCGAACGAAGAATAAAACCCGACCGCGATTCAAGACGTAGAGTCGGTTTTGGTACAGATCTAGATCTAATGCGACCAGTTGAGACAGGAGTTACGATGTCCACCCTCGCAATATCTCTGTGCAACAGCACGATCGATACATTCTCAGACGTTAGTCTTGGGCCCCGTAAAAGATCTTTAGTGGGAACCTAGGAGATTCTGACTTCTACCAAGAAGAAGCTTGTGCCCAGCTCGGGTAACCCTCTTTAGCGCTACGTACCAAGATCTCGCCAAGAGCCCTGTACAGTGTCAGGGGGAACGTTTGCGTTGCGTTTCGAACCGCAAATCTCTCGGTCTAAGCTCAAAGCATTGGCCGACCGGTGTACTGGCGCTGTCTGCGGAGACCTGGGGGCGTTGGTGACAGTCATCATTCCAACAATCGACATAGTGAGTTACCCAAGAATGACCAGTACTGTCACAACCGGTGACACCGACCTAACCAGAAGGGGTTAAAGTTGCCTGAGCAAGGCTGGAGTTGAGTGAGTTGAGTTGGTTTAACGTCTAAGATCAGCACTATATAGGATATATAGTGGACGGGCCCCAAGGCTGACGTCTGACAATTTTATGTGCCGCCACACACGCGACAGGGTAGTGATGCCATGACTACTCTCTCAACCGGTTACATTGAACTGACACCGACCTAACCAGAAGGGGTCCAAATCGCCAGAGCAAGGCTCGAACCACAGACCTGCTGCATCGGAAGCCGATGTACTACTCCAGACTACTGACTTTCTGCGGAGACGAGGGGGCGTTGATTACACCATGCCCATAACCGACATACATGTAGTAAGTTGCCAAAGAGAGATAACAGATAGTTCGCCTGGGCTTCGTGTAGTGTTACGGCACATATACTTCAGATTTAGATGTCCATTATCCAGTAAATGAACTTACACGCTGGCGTGCTCATTTGTAACATGTGGATTGTCTATATTTCGTAGGTGGCATGATGATAAACAAAGTTCTATAATACGAATAGAGCTAGAGGCGAATCAAGCAGATAGTAGTTAGTACCATGTTGTTCTTATGTCACGAGCAGTGTTGGTAACGTGTGCTTGTGTTACCGCCCACACTCCCACGCAAGTTTCAAGCAATTGAAGTGGGTCGTGGGTACTCTGTTGTGTTGCTTAAACGTCCAGCTTTCGCACTATATAGACTATACTAATAATTGTGGAGGGCCCAAGACTGAAGCCAACCACGAGACAGGACGGGGAGGCCTAGACTCCTGTCTCAGCCGATCACCATAATTATACGATACCGACCTAGGCAGTAGGGAACGAAATCATCAGACACATATATTTTTGACCAATCGTTGGATTCGAACAGTAGAACTCCGAATCTGGAGTCTAAGAGACCAACCCTTTACTACTTGAGTACTTGAGCCAGCTCGTCACCCCGGGTGCTTCGCCGGCACCCCCCCCCCCCCCCCCCCCTAACCCCACCCGTGGACATTTAGCTCTTGGCCCAGAGCACTAACTATAATAGATACATGTACATCTACCACCATCAGCAGCGATTTTGCCTCCACGCACTCTATAAACTGACCAGAAAAAACCACACACACGATGAAAACTAGTTTACTACAAGGTCACGTCAGGCCGTCCCTCCCCCCAGGACAGACGCCCGCAGTCTGGCCTGTAATCTGTGCCATTGTGGGCCCCACTGACCCAGTGGCACGCCCCAGAGGCCAGCGCGCCGACACCACATACACCACACCACAGCAGAGATCTAGGTCACGGTTCAGGTCGAAGCGCGGCCAGGCCAGATCAGGGCAGGCAGGGAGATGGGGCTGACAATGGGGCCTGGAATCTGTGTCAGTCCGACCTCCGCACACAATAATTTTTATTTATTACGAGAGGCTTTGCGAATTGAGATGAGTTGAGTTGGGGGTTGGGGTTGGGTTGGTTTAACGTCCAACAGCAGCACTATATAGGCTATATTGTGGACGGGCCCCAAGACGGACGTCTGAGAATTTTATGTGCTGCCACACTCGAGACAGGGCGGGGATAACATGACTCCTGTCTCAGCCGGTCACATTATACTGACACCGACCCTAACCAGTAGGGAATGCAACAGCCAGGATTCGAACTCGGGACCATTTGCGTCGGAAGCCGATGTTCTACCCCTGGACCACTGCGCCCGCCATGAGCTGAGTTACTTTAACCTTTTCCCATCGCGTGATAATTATTAGGTCTATTTCTTTGTGTGCACACTATTTTGGGGGAATTCTCGAAAATTTGAAAAAGGTTAAGGCTATGATATTTATTATTCTGAAATGGAAGGTGTGCAGATTCATTCCAAAGAAAAACAACGAAACCAAAACAAAAATGCTAACACAAGAGTGTACCACCAACCTGCACAACAAAGGTCGTAATTACGTGATCCGTTAACGCCGCGTGGATCGCAAAGTCTGTACCGAGACGCGATGCGATCAGAGACTTTTCTATGCACGGTAACAACGTCTATGGTGCGAGTGAGTGAGTGAGTTTGTTTTTACAGCAAACGGTAACGAATATATCGTGAACATGATGTCATAAGACAGTAAATACATTATACTAGTAGCAGCAGTGACTCCTTTATCTCTCTGAATAGTGAAAGCATACAAATTGTGGGTAAAAAGGTTGGTTAACAGTAAAAGGTGTATACAATGCGATGCTGGGGCAAAAAGTGTCGGCCACATACGACAGTGCCAGCGGAGAGGAGAGTGTCTAATCTGTCTATATGCACTACATAATAAGTATAGTGGTTGTTCTCTCTCTCTCTCTCTCTCTCTCTCTCTCTCTCTCTCTCTCTCTGTCGGTCTGCCTGTTTTGTCTGTCAGGTGAAATTGGACAAAATGAATATTTGATCGATCATGGGTCTCGAAGCACGGACCTCCAAATTGAGAGACCAACGCTCTACCACTTGCACCACTTCAACCCCGCCTCTCATCTACCTGTACCATATCCTTTACCATTGATTACTTTGCCTCTCCTCTTCGCTCGCCATGAAGGATTACAGTCTTTTGTTCTCTCTGTGGCACACAAAGTCAGTCAGATGATCCCCCTTAGATGGCGCGCTTCATTCATTCATTCTCTCATTCATCACATTAACCTCCCCTCTCATGAGCTGGCTAGAGTGCTTAACCTTTTCTCTCTCACTCACTCTCTCCCTCATCTCGTCTATCTCTTTCTCTCCCTCCCACCTCTCTCTCTCACTCTCTCCCTCCTCCCTCTCTTTTTCTCTTTCACTCTCTCTGTCTCTCTCTCTCTCTCTCTCTCTCTCTCTCTCTCTCTGTTTTTCTCACCCTACTTTCTTCTTACCCCAGCTCCCGAGTTTTCCCCTTTCCTTCCAGAGCCGTAAACATAATTCACCTTTCCTTTTTTTTTAAATACGTCTACAAAGTTAAGTTGGTTTAACATCAACATCAACACTATATATAGTTTATTGTAGACGGGCCCCAAAACTGACATCTGACAATTTTATGTGCTGCCACACGAGACAAGGCGGGGATACCATGATTC
>RQTK01000251.1:554168-569539 GCA_003991915.1 Elysia chlorotica
CAATCAAGTCAATGCTAAAGCGTGTTTAGTAGATGCCTTTGTCCCCACCCCGGCGACAATTTGAACATGAAAGTATGATGAAAGTTCTGCACTACTGATGGAACCTGGACATGTTGACACTAACCCTGTGACTGCATCTGCTTCACCGTTGCTCTCTCTCTCCGCACCTTCACATCACGAAGTCTAACCTGATGACCATGAACACCCACACAAAAAAAGTATACAGGCTCTCTGCTAAAAACACCCACACAAAGAAATATACCCCCCCACACACACACACACATTTCTCCTTACCCTATCCCAATGCCTACCTATACCGGCACACAACCTGTCCCCAACATACACCCATGCCCAACGCCCCCCACCCCCCTCTTCGCTCACACACCCATATACAACCCATTACTAACCCCTCCATACTCACCCCCCATCCCCCACACATACCTACCCACAACCCGTTCCCTATCCATCCTCACACCCCTACACTACGCGTGTCTATTGGTTTTCTTTATTTATTAATATCATTATTTTTTGTATTTTTTTTAAACCAGACCTGATTGCCCCGACCTTCGAGATTAATGCCATTAACGTGTTTACCAAAATTGATCTCTTCAATGTATAGTAAGTACAACCAGAGAGTGGGGAAAAATGAGGTTTCACGGCGAGGATTTCGCGTACATATGCACGAAGATAATTTTGACGGTTGCTTCCTTCTTTAAACCTTAGTTTAAAAAAAAAAAAAAAAAAAAAAAAAAAAAAAACTCATTCTAAACATGGTTCAACCGCCTCAATTTCAATAAAGAAATAGAGCGAACACGCCTCCACTAGCTCCCGGTGCCAAAAGCAATGTGAGCTCTTTTTGTGAAAGGTCTCAGGAAGTCTATAGTCTCTGGTACAGTCCGCCGGCTGTCTGGCTGAGTAGTGAGTAAAGAGGCGGTCGGCCCTACTCTACAAGATCGGCCTCCTTTGTAGACTTTGCGATCTACACGACAAAAACGAATGACATAATTATGTTCCTTAACCATAATTTTACGGTTCTCCGACCGCTCATTAGATTTTGGCCTAGAAAATCAGGGATAGAACACCGATTGGACGCAGGTGCTCTTGTTGAAGTTGAGTTGATTCAACGTCCAACATCAGCACTATATAGGCTATATTGTGGACGGGCCACAAGACTGACGTCTGACAATTTTATGTGCTGCCACAAACGAGACAGGGCGGGGATACCACGACTCCTGTCTCAGCTGGTCACATTAAACTGACACCGACCCAACCAGTAAGGAGCGAAAATCGCCAGGGTTCGAACCTGGACCTTTAGCGTCGGAAGCCGATGTTCTACCCCAGGGCCACTGGGCCCCCCAGAGCAACGATTGGACGCCGGTGCAGATTTCATCACCTATAAATAATACAATTAAGCGTCTTCGTTTTGCATTGGGCCCGCTGATCGCAAGCCTGACGCAAGGCATATTCTGTTCAATTAAGTGTCATGTCTCCCCCGATCGCAAGGCGTGTTCTGTCAGTAATTGTCTCCACACGCCAAGGCCAATGGATGCAACACGCAGTGTATGATCAAAGCGACCGCAGCCCCGCTCTATTGTTTTTACGCACCCAACACACAGTTTTAATGCAATCGATACCGACCACACACACCTTTATCATGTTTCTCTTTCCACACAAAAAGTGCCCCCCCCCCTCCCGGCGGTGGTCCTGGGGTAGAACATTGACTTACGGCGTAAAAGGTCCGGTTTCGAGCCCTGGCTATTGCGCTCACTACTAGTTGGGTCGATGTCAGATAAATGTGACCAGCTGAGACAGGAGTCATGGTATCCCCGCCCTGTCTCGTGTGTGGCAGCAATATTGTCAGTCGACAGCCTTGGGGCCCGTCCACAATATAGCCTATATAGTGCTGATGTTGGACGTTAAAACAACTCCTCCCCCCTACACACACACACACACATCCCCCTCTTAATCACCCACACACACTTTTCTAAATGTTTCCTTTTCCACACATAAGTTCAGCCCCCAAGCCGCCCCCCATCCCCCCCCCCCCCCCCCCCCCCTTTCCACACACACACCACCTTGAGCGTTTCCGTTTCCTACCAATTCTATTATTGAAGACCTGTGCAGCTCTGAGTCGAACTTTTGAACTTATGCTCATCAAATCCAAGCGCTACCTACTGAGCGATCCCGCGCCCTGCCCCAATACTCAAAATACACACACAGAGAGAGAGAGAGAGAGAGAGAGAGAGATAGAGAGAGAGAAACACAGTTTACCATTGCAACACGGTCACATATTAACGATAACCCCTCCATCTTCTCCGTGTCGCAAATGTCCACCAACTCGATTGGGCTTGGGCTAACAAATCGACAAGCTTTCGTTTATAGCTTATATCTATCGGAGTAAGGTACCGTGTTGGTTTTATAAAGCGTTATTAAAAATTCTTTTTTCATTTAAATCTAGAACTCACACACGCCCGAAGATTTGATCTCAAGCAACAGGCCCTTTCAAAAATTGATTAAGCTTCCCATACAAATATCGCCACCTGTTGACCAAAAACCCAACCAACGCAGAGCTCGGTGTAGTTAAGAGTTGAGTTGAGTTGAGTTGAGTTAGTTTAACCTCCAACGCCTGTAAACACTTTATTGTGGAAGGGCCCCAAGACTGAGGTCTGACAATTTTTATGTGCTGCCACACACGAAAAATTAAACTGACGCCGACCCATCCAGTTGGGGAGAAAGTAGGACAAAAGAGATTAATTGGATCGTGGGATCCGAACCGCAGACCATCCAATCTAGAACTCATAAGCCCAATGATTTGATCTCATGCAAGCCCTTTAAAAAAATTGATCAAGCTTCACATACCAATCTCGCCACCTGTGCGCTCGCTCATCATCCTGACTTAGGCAATTAGCTTCACCAATAACTCAACCAACGCAGAGCTGGGTGCAGTTAGACTTGTTGAGTTGAGTTAGTTGGCCCTGGGGTAGAACATCGGCTTCCGACGCAAAAGGTCCGTGGATCGATTTCGCTCCATACTAGATATGTCGGTGTCAGTTTAATGTGACCAGTTGAGACAGGAGTCATGGTATCCCCGCCCTGTCTCGTGTGTGGCAGCACATAAAATTATCAGACGCCTCTCTATAGTGCTAGTGTTGAACGTTAAACCAACTCAACTCAACCCAACGTCGGTACTGTGTAGGCTTTATTGTAAACGGGGCCCAAGACTGATGTCAGACAATTTTATGTGCTGCCACTCAAGAGACATTGAACTGATGCCGATGCACCCAGTTGCGGGACGAAGCCGGACACAAGATATTTGGCGGATCGTGGGATTCGAATTGTGGACCTTCCGATCTGGCGACCAACGCTCTACAACTTGAGCCATTTCGGCCCCCTCAGTGTAGTATTTCCTTACAGTCGAGGCAAGGGAAGTTCTCTCCTAGCTTAACGCCCCTTAGCCTGATAATAAAGACCCGATACAGTGGAACGTGTCCAATCACATTATTAATTACAGTGATTACGGTCATCAACCTACCCAGTCAAGGATTTGTTTGTTTTGTTAGGTTCCTTAAGATCCAACTCCTACATTATATTTTAGGCTATATTGTGGGCGGGTCGCAAGACTGACATCTATCAGTTTTATGTGCTACCACATACAGACAATACCGGGCGGGGAGACCCAACCAGTAGAGCAACAAGTTAACCAAATAAGACATCGTGAGGGCTCTTTGGCCACATTGCCCCATTCAATAGTAAATCTCGAGACTAGAGCCTGAAAAAACGCATGGCATCTTCTATACACCAGTTCAGATGTGAGCATCTGTTAAGATTTAAACCGCGAAGCTTTTCAAGTATTACCTCGTGAACAATCTCATCCCTAGATAAAGGTTCATAAGCGCTACTCACCGGATACAAACGTTCTAAACCAGTTACACGTCCGATCAGCAGTAGCAAGAAGGAAAAAATTATCCTGTTTGTCCACAGTCCAAAAAATCGAGCAAAGCAGTAACGCTTATGATATATTTTATATTATATGTTTTTGTTTTGTTTTGCTTTCCTGTTCATTTGAGCATGTTGGGTTAGGACCCCTCCCCCACACAGGGCAACAGCTGTTCACTTTTATTACTAACTTACTCGGTTTTACTCCCGAGTCGCACAAGGTCGAGATGGCCGCCAGATCGTCAATAGATAGATCTCTATGACTCAACCGCGCGCGCTCATGAATCAAGTCCAACACCATACGAACACGTTGAAGTTTTTACGCCATAGTTTTCCTTTGATGGAGTAAAAATCTGGTTTAAAAAATTTGCTTTAATCAATATGGTTTAAGGCGTATCTCATGTTTCCCTTTTTTATTTATCTTTTTATTTTTTATTTTTTTTTTATTTCTTGTACCTTGTGAACCTATCTAGTTATTTAACGGTCGTCTTTGTTACTGAAACGCCTATTGTGATACCCGGTAAGGAATGTGACCGATTCGGGGTGTTTTACTAACCTCGTTCACGAAACTAGTGTGTGTGTGTTTTGGTGCTTAACGTCCAGGGTCAGCAGTATGTAAGCTATATCGTGGACAGGCCCCAAGACTGACACCCAACAAGTTTAATGTGCTGTCACACACAAAACAGGGCGGATAGACCTGAGCTGGGTGAACTCCTGTCTCAGCCGATAACATTAAACTGACAGTTTGCACGAGCCCCAAGACTGAAGTCTGACAATTTTACATGCTGCTACACCCGAAACAGGGCGGAGACACCTGAACTGAGTGGACTCCTGTCTTAGCCGATCACATTAAACTGACACCGACCAAACCAGTAGTTTGCCGAAACTAGGACACAGGTATACAAATTTAGAAAACAAAAACAAAAACAAAACAAAAAACACCTACGCTAGGATACACACACACGCGGATCAGTGGTTAATATAAGTTGGGACGGAGTAGAGTGAGTCATTAGGTAAACAAACGTAAACAAATGCAACTTTTGATCAGTGTTACGGTTTTATATTTTAAAACGCCCAACATTATTACTTTATAGACTATAGCGTACACGAGCCCCAAGACTGAAGTCTGACAATTTTATGTGCAGCCACACACGAGAAATGCCGGGGATACCATAACTCCTGTCTCGACCAAAGAACATTAAAAGGACACCGATCCAGCCAGAAGTGGGCGAAATCGCCAGGACTCGAATCATGGACCTACCAGAGACGAGGCGGACGGGGTTACCACGACTCATGTCTCAGTCAAGACAGTCAGTTGCGTTTACAGTGATCTCAAATTCCAACAATATTTTGATTTATTTTGAATAGTTATGGGTTGGACCGGTAACCTAGTGCTGAGGGGTGGGGTTGGGTTGGTTTAACGTCCAACAGCAGCACTATATAGGCTATATTGTGAACGGACCCCAAAACGGGCGTCTGACAATTTTATGTGCTGCCACACACGAGACAGGGCGGGGATAGCCAGGATTCAAACTCGGGACCTTTTGCGTCGGATGCCGATGTTCTACCACTGGACCACCGCGCCCCCCTCATGCTGATATGAAGCCAGACGCTTGGCGAGAAAAAAAAAATACAATTACATAACGCCTTTTGTTTGTCAAATCAGTACAAGTAGGGCTTGGAACAAAACAAACAAACAAACATACGTGTAAACTTAGTGGGAATGCACATCTCCAGCAGTGCGCTAGTGCAGCTGTACTGAGCACTCAACAGCCATGGGTGAAAGAGAGAGAGAGAGAGAGAGAGAGAGAGAGAGACTGGAGTAAAGAACTAGAGAGAGAGAAAGAAAGAGAGAGAGAGAGTGAGAGAGAGACTGGAATAAAGAACTAGAGAGAGAGACTGGAGTAAAGAACTAGAGAGAAAGAGAGAGAGGGGAGAGAGAGAGAGAGAAACTAGAGAGAGAGAGAGAGATAGAGATAGACTGGAGTAAAGAGTTAGAGAGAGAGAGAAAGAGAGGGAGAGAGAGAGAGAAAGAGAGAGAGAGTGAAAGAGAGAGGTAGAGAGAGAGAGAGGGAAAGCTGGGTCTTGGTACAGGTGGTGGCTAGGTCACTTAAACATGGGCATTGCAATAACCTATGAACCCTGCATCGATTTTGGACAAATAAAAATAGAGATACGGAGGGCGGGAAGGAGAGAGAGAGAGAGAGAGAGAGAGAGAGAGAGAGAGAGAGAGAGAGTGGAAAGGCGCTCAAAGAAAAAAAAGTCATAAAAGCGGTATGGGAAAATGGAGTGGACAAGAAAAGAGACAAACAAACCAACAAACACGCACACAAACACCCACATGAAATATCCACCGAAAAAATGATGGAAAGCAAAACAAAACAAAACAAAACAAAAAAAAATAGGCCCGCGGTACGAAACGGAAAAGGGTCGGGTTACATGTACTGACGTAAACACGGTTGTGGGCCACAAGACGCCTGACGGGACTTGTTGAAGGTTATACATATACTCGCATTAATGTTAAGAGCCAGCAAGGTCAAGTCTGATCCCCACCAGACCAGACCAGGGTATGTGAGTTTGGCCATCGATACCCCCCAGTCCACGGCCTGGTTTTGGGTGTTGGTCTCCTACTGTACTGGCTTTGGAAAGATGCTTCTTGTTCTTCTTACATTGTTGCGACGAGCTACGTCTTGTTTGTGCATTCTACCCCAGATCGCAATCTCGCATGGCCGTCTTGAGTTGTTATAGACGGACCGGACATGGATCTCGGTGGTTCGAATCCCACGACGGGTCAAAATTGATTGCCTGGTTTCGGCTCCTGTTGGGTCTAGCACAGTTTAATGTGACAGACTGAGACAGAGTCATGGTATCCCCGTACTATCTCTGTGTGTCAGAAGTTAGTCTTGGGGCCCATCCACAATATAGCTATACAGTGCTAACGTTGGACGCTAGTCAACAACTTACATCCACACCCGACCAGACCAGTATGTGAGTTTGGCCATCGATACCCCCAGTTCACGGCCTTGTTCATGGCCTACTGGCTTTAGAAAGAAGCAGCGGGATATCATTACCAGTCGCGAGACCAGTCTCATGTTCGCAACTGGCCCATGTGTTAGAGCGTTGAAACACCTCCAGGATTAGAAAACTAGATTTTACAAACATATCATAGCTTACGCCTCATCGTAAGCCTTCTTGTTCTCATATTGTAAGAGGCGTAAGCTACGTCTTGTGTATAGCAGCACGTAAACTTGTCAGAAGTTTAGTCTTGGGGCTCATCCACAATATAGCTATACAGTGCTAACGTTGGACGCTAGTCAACAACTTACATCCACACCCGACCAGACCAGTATGTGAGTTTGGCCATCGATACCCCCAGTTCACGGCCTTGTTTTGGTCTCCTACTGGCTTTGGAAAGAAGCAGCGGGATATCAGACGTCAGACCAATCTCATGTTCACCACTGGCCCAAGTGTTAGAGCGTTATCCTCCAGGGGTCGGATGTACAAACATGACGTAGCTTACGCCTCGTCGTAAGACTTCTTATTCTTGTATTGTTGCGACGAGCTACGTCCTGTTTGTGCATTCTACCTCAGATCGCCATCTCGCATGGTCGTCTTGGGTTGTTATAGACGGATCGGACATGGATCTCAGCGGTTCGAATCCCACTACGGGTCAAAAATTGTTTGCCTAATTTCGTCCCTGTAACTAGTTGGGTGTGTTACAGTTCAATGTGACCGACTGAGACATAGTCACGGTATCCCCGTACTATCTCTGTGTCGCAGAAGTAAGTTTTGGGGCCCATCCACAATATAACTTATACCGTGCTAACGTTGGACGCTGGGCAAAAACTTACATCCACACCCGACCAGACCAGTATGTGAGTTTGGCCATCGATACCCCCAGTTCACGGCCTGATTTTGGTCTCTGTAACTGGCTTTGGAAAGAAGCAGTGAGATACCGTTACCAGTTGCGAGACCATTTCACCTCATGTTCGCAACTGGCCCAAGTGTTAGAACGTTGAAAAACCTCCCGGGGTCGGATGTACAAACATGACGTAGCTGTGTTCCTTTAGGCTTCGGAAAGAGGCAGCGGGATACCATTACCAGTCGCGAGATCAGTCTCATGTTCGCCACTGGCCCAAGTGTTAGAGCGTTACTCACCATGGGTAGGATATACAAACATGACGTAGCTTACTCCTCTTCGTAAACCTTATTGTTCTCATATTATTAAAAAGCAGGGATGTAAATGGTAGTCCCAAAAAAACTCTGAAACCACCCGCCGGGGTCCAGGGGCCGCGCAGGCCCCGGCGGGGTGAAGGGGCAGAGCCCCTTCATATAGGGGGGCCCAGGGGGGCAGCGCCCCCCTGGCCAAAACGATTTTTTTGCATTTTTAACCCAAAAATCTTCACTCTCCTGCAAAAGAATCTTAAACATTAGGGAAAATGGAAATGACATTTTTAAAGTAAAAATTACCATTTAAAACCCATGCCAGGGGAGTATAAAGCAAATACACAAAAATTGATAGATAGAGATTGTTGGATGTATGGGAGGATAGAGATTAATAGATGATTATATACATTAAAAAAAAAGAATAATAAATTTCATAACATACCTTAGGAATGCTGGCAAAGTGAGTCATCATCAAGTACCATGCCTCATAGCGTTGGTGATCATGTCCCTCCATATCTCTCTTTCTCTGGTTAGTTTCATCATCTCTGTAACCTTTGATATTTGTAGCCACTCCTTCATCCCATCTGCCATTGTTTCTCTTTGCCTTCCTTGACTGCGTTTCCCATCAATCATTCCTGTCGTCACTAGATGTTCTAGTCCCTCTCTTCTCATCACGTGGCCAAAGAATGTTGTTTGCCTTTTCCTCACCTTGTTAATTATTGATGATTTTGCCTGAGCTTCTTCTAAAACTTCTTTGTTTGATTTCTTTTCTGTCCAAGAGATGCAGAGCATTCAACTTAAAAACCACATTTCTATTGCTTTCAGTTTCTTTTCTATTTGCTTTGACACCGTCCACGCCTCGCAACCATACATTAGAATAGGTTCTATGTAGCACTGAAGGACCCTTTTTCTTGTTTGGATGGAGATGCGCTTATTTGTTAAGATGGTTTTCATGCGCTGGAAACTTGCCTTTGACTGCGCTATGCGAGATATTTTGATATTGTTTCTGCCATCGCCTGATATTATTGCCCCTAGATATTTAAAGCGGTCACTTTGTTTGAGTTTGGTTCCTTTGATATAGATGTCACTCGTCAGCGATATCTGTGCCTTGCTGATAACCATTACCTCTGTCTTTTTACTGTTCAGTTCTAATCCTTTTTTCCTGCTCTCCTCTTCTACAATGTTTACTAAATTTTGTAGATCATTGTTGTTTTCTGCTAACAATACTGTATCGTCGGCATATCTAAGGTTCTTGATATTGTGACCTCCCACTTTTATTCCAGGATGGCAAAGTGAGTATGCGATGAAATTGGTGAAATGCAGCACTATCTAGTGTCTTTTGAGGTAAGCCATCAGATTACCGCATGTCTTTTTTGCTGATGGCTTTAAGCTGTGTTCTGGTGCTTTCCTCTTGTTGTGCAATTTTTTATTGCTGGTATAACCAACTGCTGCTATGGTATTGGTTCAGGACATGTTAGCTGTCGGAGAAGCGTTCTCACATGCTGTTGATGTTGAGCTGGTTGAGGCCACTGAACAGCTTGCGGCTATAGCATTATCTTCAATAGCAGTTCTGATGGCATTTGTTTGTATGTGGACAGTTGTCTTTGGCACCTTTGGAATTCTCCTGGAGATATTTCTCTTCGCTGTCACCATTCTTTTAGCAGCTGTTTGTACATAGTAGCAAAGAGAGGGATCAACAGGGCTATGAACAGGGTCCTTCCTTTCGAACATTTGTGTTGAGGTTTTTTGGGCGTTAAGCAGCTTGTACTTCACTTTGTGAATAGCCTGGTAGGTTTCTATCAATGTTCTGTTTGTGGATGAGGTGATAATATTGTTCATAACACTGAATGAGCTCTCCACTCTTGGTCCAGTGAAAATAGATAAAAACGATTTCACAACTGGACTTAGAACTTTATAGTTAGGATTTGCAAGAACAGTTGCCCACCACTTGTCTAACTTTTTGTCTGTGATTGTTGATGTGAAATTAGTATCATTCTGAAGAACAGAGGCAGCCAATGAAAATTGATCCTTACTGGTAGTTGATGTGTCAACAATTGTTGGAAATAAATCAAACAAATCCTGCAGCCCCTTTGCAGCTGCACTGTGGCCACACAGCTCAGGATCAATGGTTGAAAGTAGGGCCAGATTTTTGTTCTGTATGGGGAATTTCTTAAGCATGTATTCGCCTGTTTCTTGATATGCACGTAATACATTTTTTCTGTAGTTATGTGCTTTGTTGGACTCCATCCCTTGCAAGAATTGTTTAGCATGTTCACCAACAAAGATCCTTTTCAACGGGTGGATGTTCGGATGCCTTGGGTTGATATCCGTCAGCTTGCTGAAACTGTTCACATATTCGTGAGGCAAATAGCAGGTCAGAAAGGTTTTTAAAACTAACTTAAGCTCGTCAAAAAGACGGTGAACCATAGGCTCTTTTTGCTCAAAAGTGAGAATGAAGCTCTTGAACAATGGTAGGATACTTACAAGAATGTTGGCCAGTAAGGAGCTGTCTTCTTTTTGTTTGATTATTCGACAAGCAAGTCTCTTTTTTCGTTCTTTCCCAGCTTGAGTGAGACCCTTCACTTTGAGCCTTTGCAGAATACTTAATATCTTAAGTCGTGTGTCTTTGTTATGTCCTTGCAGGATAGATGTGAGTAGGGGTTGATGCTGTTGTCTCTCTTCAACAGAAAGCCATGACGAATAGAATAAAATCAAAGCTTGTTGTATATCAAGAAAACGAAGACTGGCATCATAAATTGACAGCCACCTATGACATGCTCTTTTGACAGGCAAACTCTCCGGCAAACCCAAAAGCTTGCAGATTGATTTAAGATCATCACGTAAATCTGCACTATAATCGAAGTCGTTGTGGAGGTCGTCAAGTAGCTTGTGCAACAGACCAGCAGAGTCAAGAATTGACGTGAATTTTTTTACAGTGTTATGCACATGATGACAAACATCACCGTCTATGTCTACAATATGCGGGGCAACTTCTTTTAACTTAGTTTGAAAGCCATTCGTTGAACCTCTCATATACGCTGCAGAGTCTGATAGGACCGAAACAAGTTGACGAGAACATTAAGTACTCTTTTATTAGATGCTTTTGAAGTAGACTCGTCCAAATTGATGGAAAACGGTACCGTCTTCAACACATTGACAAGGCGAACATGTTCTAAATGAGCTAGTCCGTTACGGAGCTTGTATGTAGCAGTTTGTCGTTCCATGTGAAGTTTCTCCAAAGCTTTAGAATCAGTACACAATGCTCTAGCAAATTCAATTAAGTGTGGTGCTATTGATAGAGGAAGCGTGTGTTCAGCAATAAAAGAACAAATGTATGCCTCCTGGTGGGTGATTCTATCCTTTAAGGAAACTGGTTTTGGGTGAGAAGGCACTGAAGAAACCTCCCTATGTAATCCCAAGGTACCTAGATCTAGATTTAGGGCTGCCCCATAAGGAAGTGGAAGTGACGTTTCTGAAGAGGATATTGACGTAGAAGCCGTAGCAGTACCATTAATCCTGTCTTTCACAGCTTGCATAGCTGCTGGCAGACGCATATTTGTTTTTTCAGTATTGCGGTTCCTCGCATGCAATGTAGTTTTCGAGTGGTCTCGGAAGGCTTGTACACCACGATTTCCGTACTTGACCTCACACCGGCAATGACAACACCAAGCTACCCCATCTTTGTTAACTTTTCTAACATATTCGCTAAGGAAATCATCTTGTTTATCTTTGGCCGTGAGCCATTCCCACCTGAATTTGTTCTTTGATGAACAGTCAATAATATCAATCGGTGAATCACGATCTACAAAATTTTGAGCCGCCATCTTCATTGATTTTAATCAAGGACGTTGTTAATCTCGCAGGCTGTGTGATTAGCGCGGCGCGCTATTCTCGCATACAACCTCTAAATAAAGTAACAACGTCACTCTTCTTTCCGGTGTTTAAAAACTGCTCGGCGCTCTCGACCTCTCGCTCAAACTTATCTAGTCTTTGTCCAACGAAAGATGGCGAGCCAAAGTACTTCAACTGAGACTGAAATTTGTTGTCTTTGTATTACATTTAGGACCAAATTTCTAAAGATGTTTTTTTGTTGACTTGAATAAACCATTTAAGTGTTGTTTTCCTTGCCTAATGAAAAAATTGAGTTTGTTCTATGTGTAAAAATGTGCATTACATGTACATGTGATCCAAAATGTTTGTGGGATGTGTCCCTGTGGTATTCCTACCACTGCTGTGCTTCTGCAAGTTACATGTTTGCCTTTTCTTCTTTTACTACTACTACTACTACTACTACTACTACTACTACTACTACTACTACTACTACTACTACTACTGGACAGCCACAAACCTAGGTCTAGCTTGAGACCAACAGATAAGACAAGTAGACAAAGACACATTTTAGACTGATGACATGGACGGGGATCGAACCCGCACCTTCTACTCGGCACCTATCGCCTTGCCATACCACTGCTGTGCTTCTGCAAGTTACATGTTTGCCTTTACTACTACTACTACTACTACTACTACTACTACTACTACTACTACTACTACTACTACTACTACTACTACTACTACTGGACAGCCACAAACCTAGGTCTAGCTTGAGACCAACAGATAAGACAAGTAGACAAAGACACATTTTAGACTGATGACATGGACGGGGATCGAACCCGCACCTTCTACTCGGCACCTATTCGCCTTGCTCTCTGCAATGTGGATATATAATGCAGTTGTTGTTTATTAATAGATCTAGCCTAAAACGATTTCCCTTCTCTCTCCAGGATTGACTTTTTACTCATAGACTTTCCAGACTAAATTAATTTCTATTTTTTTGTGTGTTTTGTAGGCAATGAATCATACTGAATGTCTAGTCTAAGTCCCTAATTTTCTATCCAAATCTTTCTGTGGAAATCCCATCACTTTTTTTCCTTGGAATTGGATCCTTAGCCTACTTGCTAAGCGCTCACAGGATATCCTAATATCACCGAGTGCTAATCCCACAGACTGCCCAAATAGCAACAGGTACTAATCTCACAGACTGCGAGAATAGCGCCCCGCACTATTCTCGCAGGCTGCGTCATTAACAACGTCCTTTAATCAATGTTTACTTCACTCGTGCGGTTGCCAGTTTAGCGTTATAAAAAATGTGAAAATCGATCGTATAATGTTTAAGCCTAATCGGGGTAAAATGACGTTTAAAATATTTCCCTAGACCTATAACTAGGCATAATCTGAAGCAATTGATGCTGCAGTTCATTTAGGCGTATATAAAACGACTTGAAAGAAAATAACCATTAAATTAATGTAGAACTAGCCCACCGTCCTGACTAAAACCGGCGTCGACAATTCGATTCGGCAGCAAATTACGATAAAATCCTGGCAAAAAGATAACCGTCTATTGCGATATGGAATGTATGAATAGCTTCCGCGTTTTTCCGCGGAAGCCTCTGATCCTCGCGCTGAACTATATTCTTAGTAGTTCCGATTTTTTCCGCGGAGATCTAGTCGTGGCAATAGGGCAAACCTCTTTGGTGTTAAAATAAACGAAAACAACAAACATCGAGTGTGGAAATAATGCGTCGTAATTTTGATCGCATATTTCTTAAGTAAGAATATAATTTAATGAAGAAAAACACAACGAAATAGAAATGGATTTATTAAACACATATTATAATTATATATATTTTTTTTTTTTTTTTTTTTTTTTTTTTTGATGAAGGAGGTGGGCAGCACCTGAAAATCTGAAATCAGAGGAAATCTGAAGGATTTACATCCCTGAAAAAGAGAAGTAACTACGTCTGTTTCTGGATTCTACCCCAATTTGGGATCTCCGAGGTTCCATCACAAAACTGGTCAAAAACTGATTGCCTGATTTCGTCCCCTGTAACTAGTTGGGTCGGTGTCCGTTAAACCAACTCAACTTAACTCTGTTCGATTAGGTTTGTGCGCGTGTGTGTGTGTGTGTGTGCACACTAATAGCGACAGTCTGACATTTAATGAGTCGTTCTCACAAGCTCTGAAGGTAGGTTTTGGTCAATATAGTTCTCTGTGTTTCCCATTCCGTAGTCAGTGGTTGTTCGATTAGGAACAGGTGTGTGTCTGTGTGTGTGTGTGCGTGCGCGCGCGCGTGTGTGTGTTTCTCATTTTCATGTACCAATTATTTAGTCGGTTCCTTTTACCTTAGCTTTCACCTATATTGCATGACCCGGGTCGAAATAATATCATGGTGTTCACTTTCAATAATTATATATTATATAATTATTGAAAGTGAACACCACGAGGAGATCGAGTTTTCCAGGGATGGCGCCTCACCCACTCTCTCTCTCTCTCTCTCTCTCTCTCTCTCTCTCTCTCTCTCTCTCTCTCTCTCTCTTCCGTAAAAAAAAACAGCCTACAGCCATGAGTATCACTATTACATAAAATCTAGGGTGACCTCGTTAGTCATTATGCAACAATGATCATACTAAGGAAAATCCCCTTTTTAAAGGTCATGGTCTGCAGATTTCTTAACGCCGGCTGTCAGGCTAGAACTAGGCTATCTTGTAGAGGGATTCAAAATGCTTGACAAGTTTAAAGGGGTTTTTTTGTTTTGTTTTTGTTTTTTCCTTTTTTTTAAATTTTTTTTTGTTTTGATTTGTTTTTGTTGTTAAGGTCAAAATGTCAGATCTTTTTTACCTGACAAGAAAGCAGGGAGTTTGGGGCATACTGTTGTAATAACTATCATTAACAGTTCTATTAGTCTTGTAGTTCACCAATAGTTAGTTTACAATCCTCTTATTTTTATATTTTCTTAACCAAATTCTCAAATTCATCCAAAAAGGTATTAAATCTAGAAAAAAATATTATTATTGTATATCAATACTTTTTGATAGGGCTCGTTCACATGAATTTTGACATTTTTAGTCCTTCCGGGTTATCAGTTCTGACCAAGGTGAAGGTCACGATAATGAAGAAAATTTCAAATTTAACCGTTTCTCAGTATTCTTGCCTTAGGATGCATGTTGGTAGAGTAGGTTCCAAACTTCCAACGTCAGCACTATAATTAAAAAGGCTTAGTACTGTGGACAGGCCCCAAGGCTAACGTTTGCATATGTTGCCACACACGAGACAAAGCGGGGAGACCTGCAATCCTGTGTCAGCCGAATGGTCACACTGTACTGAAAGTGGACACCGACCCAACCAGTATAGGACGAAACTGGACAGATAAACTGTTAGACCGACGATGAGATTCGAACTCGGAACATCCTATTCTGAGAACAAAATACCCC
>RQTK01000252.1:9825-23348 GCA_003991915.1 Elysia chlorotica
TTATTATTATTATTATTATTATTATTATTATTATCATTATTATTATTATTATTATTATTATTATTATTATTATTATTATTAATTCTACCCTCCGATCGCTGATGAATTCTAGTTCAATATTCTCTCTGTACCTTTTGAATATGAGGGTCCATTAGATATGTGTTGTATATATGCAAACTACATTTGCAAAGTTGAATAAACTTCTGACCAACCGCAAGCTCTCATACAAATGCTTCGTCTGGTCAGTAATGTTGTATGCATGTGAAGCATGGACACTCACATCGATCCTACAGAAACGTCTAGAGGCAATGGAAATGTGGGTGTACGGAAAAATAACAAGGACATCACGGAAAGACAAAAAGACAAACAGCGAAATTCTGAAACAACTAGGTCTTAGTCGAACAGAAATTGTGAAAACCATACAAAAGCGGAAACTGACATACTATGGACATGTGAGAAGGCATGACACCCTTCAAAGAAAGATCCTGGAGGGAATAGAAGGAAACCGAGGACTAGGGAGAAGAAGAAAGAGCTGGATAGAAAACCTTGAGGAAACAACTGGATGAAAATCAAGCAATGCTGTGAAATCCCAAGAGACCTTGAAAGATGGAAATCCGTGACATCCAACTTCCGAAAGGAGAAGGAACCCCCAACAAAGAAAAAAAAAAAAAAAAAAAACCCCCAAAAAAAAAAAAAAAAAAAAAAAAAAAAAAAATATATATATATATATACACACACACAAAATAACGTCTTAAAGGTAACCTCAATAATCAGGTGTTTATCACCACTTTTTCTTCTTCTGTCAACAGGAACGCTGTGAAAGCTTGAACGCCTATGTGGCCGAGCCAAACACAGCAGGAGAAATGGCGTTCTTGAAGATGCTTGCTAGCATGAGCTTCAGTGAGTACCCAATCAGAGTATACAATGTCCAGCAATGGGTTGAGGGTTGGTTTAACGTCCAACATCAGCACTATAAAGGCTATTTTGTGGATGGGCACCAAGACGGACGTCTGACAATTTTATGTGCTGCCACACACGAGACAGGGCGGGGATACCATGACTCCTGTCTCGGCCGGTCACATTATACTGACACCGACCCAACCAGTAGGGAACGCAACAGCCAGGATTCAAACTTGGGACCTTTTTGTGTCGGAAGCCGATGTCCTACCCCTGGACCACCGCGCCCCCAATGTCCAGCGATAGTAAAAGATCAAGTTATTTATGATTTATAATCGTGTGGAAATACCGGACCTTTCTTGCACCACATCTTGCCAAATATTTTAAATAGACCTTAAGTTTTCTTAACTGACCTCTGAAATTTTTCGCAAAAGGGCTTGGAATGTCTCTTTTTTTTAGATCCAAGTTGAGCTAACTTTGTAACAGTATCTTAAAATGTCGCTAGTTTTACATCAAATTTTACGTTAATCATTTATAATAATTTTCCACACTTAATCTGAAAGTTTCGAATTTTAAGACAACAGTTTACCTTACGCACCTATTTGTCACTATTTTAGAATTATCTCACTACTTAGATAAGATAAGATAAGGTAAGATGGGATAAAATAAGATAAGATAAGATAAGATAAGATAAGATAAGATAAGATAAGATAAGATAAGATAAGATAAGATAGCCCTTTATTACTCATTCCAGGGAACATTTTGAAATGACATGCCCAAGACCACTTTCACAATTTATATTTAAAAACAGAAATAACAAAATAAAAACAATATGCACGTACGTTAATATTACAGAAGTACACAGCTATCAACAACGTTGATATGATGCATATCACGACTTGAAATAGAAATAGGTTTATTTAATTCACAATATAAATTAAAATCTATATAGAGACTAAACCAAACATTTGATTATAACCCTAAGGCAGCTCAACGAGTGTGATGCTGGGCCTGATCAAGACAAGTGGATCCAACGGCACTGCTTATCTGGAGATGAGTACTGGGCACCAGGCCACAGACTTCAAGACTCTGGGAGCGATCATGATTAGCACAGGTAAAAGTACCATCACCCCAGGTAAATGTACCATCACCCCAGGTAATTGTACCATCACCCAGTTAAATGTATGGCGGAAAATACATAATAATAATTGAGAATAGCCAAGAGAAGACCACAATGGAAAAAAAACAGACATGTTAAACTCGAAAAATTTTGAGATATTGCAATTTTCAGTTTCAAAATGCTCTTAATTCCCTAGTTTCCATAAGATCTACCTCAAAATTCTTTCATGGTCAGTTTAATTCTTCAGCTTCAATGATCAATCTTAGCCCTCTAAACATATCTGCTACTTTATATCGATACTTCATATTTTGAAATAGAAAAACAAAATAATATCTCCAGTTATAAAAAGGATAGAATAAGAAAACTACCTAAACCTCTTCAAGAGCACTTGATGCTTCAGAAAAAAAATTATAACTATTTTATAGACAAAGTCGTTAAAAGTTTTTCTTTCTCAACTCAACGTGGTTTACTATATAATTGTGGTTCTTTACTCTTTCATAAAAGTGCTTTGTTTTTCAAACTTGTCATAAAAAGCTACGAAGGCAATCACGCTAAAAAAGATAAAACTTAAAAGATGGTGTGCAATTAAATAAGTATAATTCAATTATGCAGTTTTTACTTTTAAGAGCGAAAGGAACAAATTTAATTGTAATGAAAACGTCTTTGTAATGAAAGTCATGGGGCTACTGTCGGGCTACAAAATTTGATGGATATGGCGTGCAATTAAATAAGTATAATTCAATTATTCAGTTTTTACTTTTAAGGAACGAAAGGAACAAAATTCATTGTAATGAAAACATCTTTGTGATGAAAGTCATGTGGCTACTGTCGATCTACAAAACTTGATGGAGGATATGGCACAGTTCAGGGCGCCGATGCCAGACTAACTAACGTCTTGGATTTAGCAGGCTAAAAGAATGTGGGGGTGTAGTCAAACTTAACTACTACTAGGGCGAAATGGAGAATAGAAGCAGTAAGAACGAAATCCATACCTTAGTCAGCTAGTAATAACACTCGTAGCGCTATATTGTAAACACCACGTATCATACACCATAAAAGTATTTATACTAAATATCGAAAAAAGTAATACTTAGACACATTTGGTTTATATTGTTGTTAAATGTTGTCTTTTATTTTATTCAGACCTGTTCAAACAAGCTGAGAGGGAAGTGGTGGTCATGTCAGGTCCGTTAAGCTGGGAGTTGACTACGATGCTAGATTCAGAGTCGGCTCACTCCATCTGTGAAAAAGGTGAGATCTTTAAGTTGCTGGAAAAGTAGTTTAGGATTAGCTATACATCGGGGTGAACTGGCTCAAGTGGTAGAGCGTTGGTCTCCGAATCGAAAGGCCCGCGGTTCGAATCCTACGACCGATCAAATATTCATTTGTCCGATTTCGTCCCCTACTGGTTAATGTGATAGACTGAGACAGGAGTTTAGGTCTCCCTCGTTAGGTCTCGTGTATGGGAGCGAGTGAATTTGTCAGACGTCAGTCTTAGGGATACACAATGCTGACATTGGACGTAAAGTTAAAAACAACAACAACAACAACAACAACAACAAAACAAAACAAGCTTGCCGTCCGCAATGGTCGGCAAAGAAGTCTGTAAGATTCGCTGTACAGGATCCTTCCAGAGAACTTGGTAGACGTTCAACCCACAGAGATCAGGGCTGAAATTCAAACCTCGATCATCTAGTTCATCAGTCAAAAGCTCTACCTACTGAGCTAACTGGCGCACTTGGGCAGGATCAAACATCAGGATGTATCCAAAACTTCCAATGCTAGTGTCTCCAGTCTGTAAAAACAGATTCAAATTCAAATTCAAATTCAAATTCAAATTTATTCAGTCAATGTGTGTTACATCGAAAATATATAATGTTGAATGTGACATCTTCAAAAGAAAGTACATTACAATAATAGTGAGACACCACAATGAAAATTAATAGAATTATAGATTATGGCAAACCATATAATAATTATTGTTTTGTACTGTTTATTATGAAAAATTAAATCAAATTTGTAAGCGCAATTCAAATTCGCTAGTTATTCTTTCAGATGTTTTCATTATATGGTTTCGACAAATTTAAAGGATTTAAATCTAGTATTTTAGAAGAAATTGGTGGATTAAATTCACCCCCCCCCCCTTAAAAAAGAAAGACAAAGTAAAAAAAAAAGGATGAACATTTTGAAGTGAGCTAAGCTTATATAATTGAAAACATTCGCATCGTGTTGTGCACCCATTATTTCAAAACAATAAACATCAAATCTTCAAGGTTTTTTAAAATGAATTTTCCAAGATACAAGATGATGTAGATGAATCGTTATAGTGCTATGTAGCGAAAATACTCTTTAAGTATCATTTTGTTCTATCTATGCTAAAAAGAAAAGAATAAATAAATCACGTATAGCCATGGTGTTAAAACTTCTTTTCACTCCGAGCGGTAATTTAGTCTTCTAGTTTTAGGGGGCGCGGTGGTCCAGGGGTAGAACATCGGTTCCGACGCAAAAGTCCCGAGTTCGAATCCTGGCTGTTGCGTTCCCTACTGGTTGGGTCGGTGACAGTATAATGTGACCGGCTGAGACATGAGTCATGGTATCCCCGCCCTGTCTCGTGTGTAGCAGCACATAAAATTGTCAGATTCCGTCTTGGGGCCCGTCCACAATATATCCTATAAAGTGCTGCTGTTGGACGTTAAACTAACCCAACCCAACCCAACCCTTCTAGTTTTTAAAGCCTTCGTACCAAATCATTTAATGTTTTACACGCCCCTTAAGTTTCTCGAATACTGTTATACTTACTTTTCCGATCCAGCAGCCACTTGAGCCTGCGCCCTTCGACTAAAACAACTGTTATACAAACACACGGGGGGGGGGGGGGGCAATCTGTGATTCCAATATTACCAGAAAGCACAGATCAATGATAGCGTGTGCATTTATTTGTTGTTGCTATTTTTAAAAATCAACATTACCTCTAACAAGAGTCTCTCACACCTGCACCATCACCATTACAACACCCCATTCGTCTTTCTCACCAAGGGCTGTCAGTCATACCTGTGTATAGCCACGCCTACCTCGCGACCCTGCCAGACTCCGCCCTCTCCGTGACAGACCACGCCCTCCTCAGCGCTGGCCACGCCCACTTGCAGCCTGGTTGGATAACAGTTGAACTGACCTCTGACCCTGCAGGTGCCAAGGAAGAGTTCACCTTTCTCAGCCAGGAGGGGTTGCACCATCCAATGATAATAGGTCAGTTAGCCAATCTGTTTTTTGTTACATAACATAATGATCATAGATTAGTTAACAACTTATTCTGTTCTCCTTACATCACAGTACTGATGACACTAGGTCAGGTAGACAATCTGTTTTTTGTTATATAACATAATGATCATAGATCAGTTAACAACTTATTCTGTTCTCCTTACATCACAGTACTGATGAATTTAGGTCAGTTAGCCAACCTGTTTTTTGTTTCATAACATGATGATCATAGATCAGTTAACAACTCTGTTCTCCTTACATCACAGTACTAAATACTCTAGGTCAGTTAGCCAATCTGTTTTTCGTTACATAACATACTGGTCATAGATCAGTTAACAACTTATTCTGTTCTCCTTACATCACAGTACTGGTGAATTGAGGTCAGTTAGCCAATCTGTTTTTCGTCACATAACATGATGATCATAGATCAGTTGACAACTCTGTTCTCCTTACATCACAGTACTGATGAATTTTGGTCAGTTTGCCAATCTGTTTTTGTTACATAACATAATGATCATAGATTAGTTGACAACCCTTACTCTGTTCTCCTTACATCACAGTGCGGATGAATTTAGGACAGTTAGCCAATCTGTTTTTCGTTACATAACATAATGATCATAGATTAGTTGACAACTTATTCTGTTCTCCTACCATCACAGTACTAAATATTCTAGGTCAGTTAGCCAATCTGTTTTTCGTTACATACTATGATGATCATAGATCAGTTAACAACTTATCCTGTTCTCCTTACATCACAGTACTGATGAATATAGGTCAGTTAGCCTATTCACCGATACATGTTTTACTTATTTAGCGTCTAAGGAACCCGCAATAGAATAGACCTACATTGTCTACGCTAAAAAAGAAAGAAAAAAAAAAACAAAAACAAACTCCGCATCTAAAACATTCGGTTTACAATACAGTTTCACAAGATGGCAGCTAAAATCTTCATGATCCATACTCATACCAAGTTTGTCTGCTTGCGGTATCCACCATACCCAAGTTGTACAGATTATATATAGGCTACTGAAGAAGCCTTAATAAAACCGACACGTTTTACACGTTAAAATACCCCTGTTGTGTTCGGGTTGTACATGTTTGTATACTGAAGAAGCCTTAATAAAGCCGACACGTTTTTCACGTTAAAATACCCTTGTTGTGTTCATATTGTACAGGTTTGTATACTGAAAAAGCCTTAATAAAGTCGACACGTTTTACACATTCAAATACCCTTGTTGTGTTCATATTGTACAGATTTGTATAGGCTACTGAAGAAGCCCCAATAAAGCCGACACGTTTTACACGTTAAAATACTCTTGTTGTGTTCAGGCTTTGCAGATTTGTATACTAGAGAAGCCTTAATAAAGCCGACACGTTTTACACGTTAAAATTCCCTTGTTCTGTTCATATTGTACAGGTTTGTATACTGAAGAAGCCTTAATAAAGTCGACGCGTTTTACATGTTAAAATACTCTTGTTGTATTCAGGTTGTACAGATTTGTATAGGCTACTGAAGAAGCCTTACTAAAGCCGACACGTTTACACGTTAAAATACCCTTGCTGCGTTTTTTTTGTCCCTCAATTTAAGTTGGTGCCTGCTTTATTCTTTTTTAACCCAAAGTTTTCATGTTTTTCCCGCCACATCCGATCCAAATGTTCCTGTTTGTGTTGCTGCGCAGGCGCGGAGAACAGGCGGTTCCTGCTGAGATCCACAGAACCTCTGCACGTGACATTGACCCTGTGGAACTCTGACCTCACGGCCATCAGCTCCAGTCTGCTGCTTCCCGTCGGCACTTCCGGTGTGGCTGAGTCCAGACTGGTCTATCCTTCTCCAAGGGGCGTCAGCCTCGGTAAGGACAACTCTTTGTTTTCATTGGACCTTATATACAGCGCGGATGTTGTTTTGTTGTTGTTGGGTTGGTTTAACGTCCAACAGCAGCACTATATAGGCTATATTGTGGACGGGCCCCAAGACGGACGTCTGACAATTTTATGTGCTGCCACACACGAGACAGGGCGGGGATACCATGACTCCTGTCTGAGTTGGTCACATTATACTAACATCGACCCAACCAGTAGGGAACGCAAAAGCCAGGATTCGAACTAGGGACATTTTGCGTCGGAAGCCGATGTTCTAATTCTGGACCACCCGGAGGAAGCGTACAACGTGTAGACATCCTTCTTATTTTTACATTGTAAAACGAGTCGAAATCTTACCACAACGTTGTATTTACAAACCCTTGTCTTCAACTGACACAAACAAGAAAAATCCTTAATTTATGAAGTGAGATTTTTGTGGACTTTCGTTTTTAAAATTGAGGCCAGTTCGTTTTTAATCTATCCTTTGGTAAATTTCAGTGAAAAATAATGCTTACCCTGTCTTTAGCACAAAAAATATGAAAATTTCACGATGGATAAAAGTACAAAAGCAAGTCTTAAAAACTATGTATTTTCTCATTGCAGTAGAAATCACATAATTACGTATTTTGATGTCTTTGATAATTCAAAGCAAAATCGTTTGGAAACATCCTAATCTGCTGAACTATACTTTTCTAATAGGGAGACATTTCTCTTTATTTAACAGTTAAACGATATTTAATTTCATTAACCATTAATAATTTTGTGGTTGAATAAATGAAGATGCCCTACAAATAGGTACTGGACATTTTGCCTGCTCCTCCTCCTCTCCCCACGCCAGGTATGATTGTCCAAGGAGAGTCCGTGGCACAGCTCACTGTGGCCCTGTCTGGCGGAGACGCTACTTCCGCTGCCAGGCTTGGACAGTTCCACTATCATGTCTGGTAAGCATCTCATGTATGCGAGGATAAATTAAGTAACTCGTGAAACATCGCCAAATATATATATATATATAATACAAAGTGTGATGCGTCAGGTGACTACAAAAGTTCCCATTCCAAATTCTACATACAGAGAAGCATGAGAATAGTTTTCCTCAGTAAGTGTGCAGTAAAACCAGTCTTTCTATAGCTGTTAGTATAGTCAAACTGTTTTACTGAGAGGTCTCAGATGGTCACTTCATGTGTGTACATATAGAGGAGTGTACGGCCTGTTCAATGCGTTTATTCTGATTTATTTGACGCGACCTGATAATAGTGAAATATAGGACTACTTTTTACTTTTTATTGCCCAAGAAAGAGTATAATGTATCTTGTGGTTTGCACTCGCTTTTTATTTTTCTGTGTGTGTGTGTGTGTGTTTTTTTGTTTGTTTTTGTTTTGTTTAAAAAAATTAAAGACAAATGAAATCCCAAAGCGCCTAATGTTTTCTTTGCCTATAAACGTATCCTTTGACCTACGACCTCCGACACCAATCCCTGACACCCTCTGACCCCTGCCCTCTGACCCCCTGACCCCCTGCCTTGACCAGGCCGTGGTGGATCTTCTCTGTCGGGCTAAGCGAGCGGCTCCAGACCCTCCATGTTGACTCGGTGAGCGGCTACAGCAGAGCAGCCCTGGTGCACGCCAGCCTCCCGCTTACTACGGTCGCCTCGGAGGGACAGGTTGGTGGTCGTTACATGCAGTATTACATTATATGCGGTGTTCGTTACATGCGATGTTTGTTTCATACGGTGTTTTTTACATGCGATGTTCGTTACATGCGATGTTTGTTTCATACGGTGTTTTTTTACATGCGATGTTCGTTACATACGATGTTTGTTTCATACGGTGTTTTTTACATGCGATGTTCGTTACATGCGATGTTCGTTACATGGATCATTGTATATAATATTATGCGGTGTTCTCTAACCTTTTATATAACGGACTCGGAAAACGGCTTTTTCAATCTTAAAATCTACACTATACCCAGTTCCTCATATTTACAGTTAGCTAAAAATGTTTTTACATAACTTTTTGTGTATGTTGAATAGCTATAGGTATTCCTAGATCTTGCTAAATTACTGCATCTCGTAGTAGAATAGCTCAAGGTGTATAGGACAAAAGAATTATTGTCCTACTATAAATTCATCCAAGAATCTACGAAGAGTATAAAAATTAAATTTGTCGCAAAGGTTGAAAACCGCTATCTTTGTAAGGGAAAATCTTACCTCATTTTCATCGCTCTCTTGAACGAGTGAATTGCACTAAAACGTTAATAAAATGTAACTCACCGCAACTCTCAAAGCGGTATATATTATTGGTATAATTTAATTTGTCCCTTTCACAAAAGTTGCCTTTGTGACTGAAACTCTTCCCTTGTGTTTCTGAACCCAGACCACTGGCACAGGGGATGTCACGTTTGAACAGATTCTGTCAACATCCCAGGTTGGGACCGAGTACGTGACCTTCCCCTCGATGCTGCCAGACCCGGGTGCGACCTTCACCTTGGTGGCTGTGCATAACGACACGGTGGTACAGGTAACGAGCTTCGCAATTTGAAAAAAACTATGGTGTGTAAAATGGGTCAAAATATCGTTTATAGGTCGAAGTTTCACTCGTGTTCTTCGTTTTATTTTCCATAATTTACAAACACTATTGCTAAACTGTACCGTCCCCTACTTTATCTATTTTATTCAATTTAAATTTAAAACAGATTGATTCACGAAATTAATTGTTTTCGCTTGTAGTTGTAGTGCTTCCAAATGACATGGTACCCGTTTGATTCTGATTGGGTTTTCCCTATATGTAGGAATTATCAATTTTTCTGTCACGCACGGTTCAAGGAAACCTTAACGGTGTTCTATAGACTGCTGCCACATACTGACATTCGTGACATATATAAACCCACTAACAGTCCAGTAATCGACCTCGTATCCCTCAGGTGTCGCAGACAGCTGTCAGTCTGCTTAAAGCTGGGGACACGTCTCACCTTGACCTTGCAACTGGCGAGTTCCATCACATGATCGGCTCCAAACCGTTCTACGTCTATGCCAGGTTAGGCGGTACAGGTGAGTACAAGAACGATAGTCTAGCTATCCAGACGCCCCGGGTTCGAAACCAAACCGTTCTACGTCTATGCCAGGTTAGGTGGTACAGGTGAGTATTAAAAGAACGATCGTCTAGCTAGCCAGAGGCCCCGGGTTCGAAACCAAACCGCTCTACGTCTATGCCAGGTTAGGTGGTACAGGTGAGTATTAAAAGAACGATCGTGTAGTTGCCCAGAGGCCCCGGGTTCGAAACCAAACCGTTCTACGTCTATGCCAGGTTAGGTGGTACAGGTGAGTACAAGAAGAACGATGGTCTAGCTATTCAGAGGCCCCGGGTTCGAAACCAAACCGTTCTACGTCTATGCCAGGTTAGGCGGTACAGGTGAGTACAAGAACGATCGTGTAGCTATCCAGAGGCCCCGGGTTCGAAACCAAACCGTTCTACGTCTATGCCAGGCTAGGTGGTACAGGTGAGTATTAAAAGAACGATCTTGTAGTTGTCCAGAGGCCCCGGGTTCGAAACCAAACCGTTCTACGTCTATGCCAGGTTAGGTGGTACAGGTGAGTACAAGAACGATCGTGTAGCTATCCAGAGGCCCCGGGTTCGAAACCAAACCGTTCTACGTCTATGCCAGGTTAGGTGGTACAGGTGAGTATTAAAAGAAAGATGGTCTGGCTGTCCAGAGGCCCCGGGTTCGAAACCAAACCGTTCTACGTCTATGCCAGGTTAGGTGGTACAGGTGAGTATTAAAGAACGATCGTGTAGTTGCCCAGAGGCCCCGGGTTCGAAACCAAACCGTTCTACGTCTATGCCAGGCTAGGCGGTACAGGTGAGTATTAAAAGAACGATCGTTTAGCTATCCAGAGGCCCCGGGTTCGAAACCAAACCGTTCTACGTCTATGCCAGGTTAGGCGGCACAGGTGAGTACAACAAGAACGATCGTTTAGCTATCCAGAGGCCCCGGGTTCGAAACCAAACCGTTCTACGTCTATGCCAGGTTAGGTGGTACAGGTGAGTACAAGAACGATGGCCTAGCTACCCAAAAGCCCCGGGTTCGAAACCAAACCGTTCTACGTCTATGCCAGGTTAGGCGGTACAGGTGAGTACAAGAACGATGGCCTAGCTACCCAAAAGCCCCGGGTTCGAAACCAAACCGTTCTACGTCTATGCCAAGTTAGGTGGTACAGGTGAGGACAACAAGAACGATGGTCTAGCTATCCAGAGGTCTAGGGTTCGAAACCAAACCGTTCTACGTCTATGCCAGGTTAGGTGGTACAGGTGAGTATTAAAAGAACGATGGTCTAGCTGGCCAGAGGCCCCGGGTTCGAAACCAAACCGTTCTACGTCTATGCCAGGTTAGGTGGTACAGATGAGTACAAAAAGAACGATCGTCTAGCTATCCAGAGGCCCCGGGTTCGAAACCAAACCGTTCTACGTCTATGCCAGGTTAGGTGGTACAGGTGAGTATTAAAAGAACGATGGTCTAGCTGGCCAGAGGTCTAGGGTTCGAAACCAAACCGTTCTACGTCTATGCCAAGTTAGGCGGTACAGGTGAGTATTAAAAGAACGATCGTGTAGTTGCCCAGAGGCCCCGGGTTCGAAACCAAACCGTTCTACGTCTATGCCAGGTTAGGTGGTACAGGTGAGTACAAGAACGATGGTCTAGCTATCCAGAGGCCCCGGGTTCGAAACCAAACAACATACCTGTTTGTTACGGATTGTACCGGTTAGGGCCTTGTCAGTATAATAACACTGGCTGAGACTGTAGTCTTGTTACCGCGCTGTTGTCTGCGTATGGTATCACGTTAAACAAAAATAATTGCGAAATGGTATTGTCTATGGCAATGGACAGCAATAAATACATCGAAAAAAGTTATTCCCCTCAAAATATCAATTGAAAAAAAGTAATATATTTGTTTGACTTCACAGAGTTTTGATTCAAATGTTGGGTGGATTTTTCATTTAGGTGTGCTATATATGTTACTAAACAATAATTATGTTTGAAAAGCACATAGCCCGTGTCATTTGTATTCATGTGAAATTAACACATGCGTTCATTGCACTTCATTATTATTTTCTTATCTATTTTCAAAATTTTAAAAATATTCTGTAGCTTTTCCTTTGGTTAAAACCATGATATCCTCTAAGACATCTCCAATGTTAGCGCTAAGTTGTTTTTGTTGTTGTTGTTGTTGTTGTTGTTGTTGTTGTTGTTTTTTTAATTGTGAGATACGATCTGACAAAACAGAAACTTCAACAGTCCTATTTCCTTCTCGCTATGTAGTATCATTAATAGACTGTGCTTTCTACTTTTGTTTTCATTAGTCTGATGAAGCCAATAAAGGCGTAACGTTTATACGTATCTTTCTACCACTAGTTGTGTTTGATTTATTGTGTCCCTCAGTTACTAAGCTACTTTTATTACTTGCGCACACGCATCTACATCTAGGTCCTTAGCAACTGAGTAGGTGTACTCTCAAGTTTTGTGCTCTTCATTCCAATTCGGGTACATTTTTATACTTCTCTACGCCAGGAGGGGGCGCGATGGTCCAGGGGTCGAACATCGGCTTCCGACGCAAAAGGTCCCGAGTTCGAATCCTGGCTGTTGCGTTCCCTACTGGTTGGGTCGGTGTCAGTATAATGTGACCGGCGGTATCCCCGCCCTGTCTCGTGTGTGGCAGCACATAAAATTGTCAGACGTCCGTTTTGGGGCCCGTCCACAATATAGCCTATATAGTGCTGCTGTTGGACGTTAAAACAGACAGACAGACACACAGACATAGAGACAGACAGACAGACAGACAGACAGACAGACAGACAGACAGACACACACACACACACACACACACACACACACAGACAGACAGACACCCACGTACCTGCCACAGTCTGACAGTGTGTGGCACTGGTGACTGCCGAGCCTGCCCGCTGTTCCATGCGCACTCTCTCCATGTCCAAGCCTCGTCCAACAGTGACCACATAGACGTCCTGGAGGTCAACCCACGGACTCCTCATGTGGACGCTGTACCGGTCACTCCACAGGTGGTCAGCCAGCAGGCTAACTGTGCACGAGTTGACTCCCCCTGGCCAAGATAAGTATATATAAATGTACACGAATTGGAATGAAGAGCACAGCACTTGAGAGTACACCCACTCAGTTGCTAAGGTTGTTTGGTTGGGTTGGTGTGCGTAAGTAATAAAAGTAGCATAATAATAAAGAGGGGAATACGCACAACTTAGTAACTGAGGGACACAATAAATCAAACACAACTAGAGGTGAAAATATACATATAAACGTTTCGCCTTTAATGGCTTCATCAGACTACATATAAACGTTTCGCCTTTAATGGCTTCAACAGTAT